>CAVNYN010288649.1:54058-65435 GCA_963692815.1 Nyctanthes arbor-tristis | reverse complement strand
CCCCCCCCCCCCCCCCCCCCCCCCCCCCCCCCCCCCCCCCCCCCCCCCCCCCCCCCCCCCCCCCCCCCCCCCCCCCCCCCCCCCCCCCCCCAAAACATACACTCAGGGAAAAATTAGAATTTATATTTCTTCATCCCACAAATACAATCTACCTTCTACCATTTATGGAGTTTTGTATTAAATTTTATATATCATGACTAATACAGTATTCAGTGTATCAAATGTACCCCTGTTACGTTATATATAACAATCTGTTTTATTCTAGCAACTAGCAATGTTATTAATACAACTAGATTTCCATCCGTGCATTGTACGGATAGAGTTTTAAAAGAATTTTATACATAAAATATAACAAAATTGTATTTGTCAGACTTAATGTTATAAAGACACTAAAAAACACAACATGTATGAGATTAATGTGCATCCTACGTTTACAAGTAGCAAACAATTAATTCTTTATTTTGATGACATAATTTTAAATTATTGTTATTAGTTCATCTCTATCTCGTTGAACTAATAATTTTTTTATTAATTCTTATTTGTTATTTCCTTTAAAGACAATAAAACTCGATAGTATAATTTTATATTAGTTTCACACCCGTGCATTTACGGACATATTATACTTCACACTCGTGCGTTTCACGGATATATTATTGTAACAAAGTAAAATACAATAAAGTAAGAGAACATAAAATCATGAAATTGTACAATCGAACAAAGTAAAATTGAAATCCGTTAGGCAAATATGAGATATATTTAACCAAAATATAATATGTAGATAAAGTTTGAAGATAAAAATATTAAATTAAATGATTAAAAATAAAATATAATAATAATGAAAAACATAATAATAATATTGAAATCTAGATTGATATATTATCTGTTTTCATGTAATTCAAATCCATTAGGTAAATATAAGATATATCTAACTAAAATATAATATGTAGATAGAACCCCAAAATAAAATTATTAAATTAAATGATTAAAAGAAAAAATATAATAATTGAACCAATAATTTTTTTTATTAATTCTTATTTTTTATTTCCTTCAAAGACAATAAAACCCGATAGCATAATCTATATTAGTTTCACACTCGTGTGTTTCACAGACATACTATGCTTCACACCCTTGCATTTCACAAACATATTATGTTGACAAAATAAAATACAATGGAGTAAGTGAATATAAAATGATGAAATTATACAATCGAACAAAGTAAAATTCAAACTCATTAGGTAAATGTGAGATATATCTAACCAAAATATAATATGTAGATATAGTCCCAAAATAAAAATATTAAATCAAATGATTAAAAGGAAAAATATAACAATAAGGAAAAGTATAATAATTGAATCGATAATTTTTTTATTAATTCTTATTTTTTATTTCCTTTAAAGGTAATAAAACTCGATAGTATAATCTATATTAGTTTTACATCCGTGCATTTACAGACTACTATGTTTCACACCTGTACGTTTCATGGACATATTATGTTGAGAAAGTAAAATACAATATAGTAAAAGAGCATAAAATCATGAAATTATACAATCGAACAGAGTAAAATTGAAATCTATTAGGCAAATATGAGATATATCTAACTAAAATGTAATATATAGATAGAGTTCTAAAATAAAAATATTAAATTAATATGTAGATAGAGTATCAAAATAAAATATTAAATTAAATAATTCAAAAGAAAAGTATAACAATAAGGAGAATAATGACATCAGCACGTTGATTTTTTAAAGAAGTCAAACAATGAGCAGGAAAATTATTTCTAATTGTGCCCGATAATCAAATTGAGCCAGACAAACTATGCTTATATATATATATATATATATATATATAGAGAGAGAGAGAGATTACTTGAGTGTATTTCCTTTGTAATGAAATGAAATTACACGCATCCATATATTATATTAGAATAGAAATTTGTAAACTTAATTGGAAAATTAGGTCCAAACTAAAAATTGGTAATTAATAAAAGAATAAAGCTATTTATCATGACTAGTGATATACAATCACCATCCTATGTGCCGTCAGTGGTGGATCTAGGCATTTTAAGTAATGGGGCGGATGATGATGATGATGATAAAAAATAAAAGTTGCAACATACAAAGCCTTTTGTTTTTTTTTTTTTTTTGTGGGGGAAGGGATTGTGCAATACAAAATTATTAATATTAACACAAAAAAACATAGTATATAACCATAAAATAGTACATAGAACATCAATGTATTACTTTGAATTTGGAATACTAACTGAACCAAATTATTTAGAATTTATTGTATGACCTTAAATCTTTACAAATAGCACTACCTAGTGAATAAAATAGACATGAATCAGTTAATAAAATACTAATTACTACTTCTAAAATGCAAAATCAAGTAAAACACATTAAACAATAAACTGAACATCATTTTACATCAAGTTATAAAATATAACATCAAAATTCAAAACCATAAAAGAACTAAAACTTCAACTTGCAAAATAGCTTCGTTCTCAAGATAATGAATACTGTCCAATAGTTTATATAATAATCGTTATACATTTATACACCAAAATTATAACTTCTAACTCTCTACTCCCACCCACCAACTGAAAATTCCCCCAAGAGGGAGTACGAATAAAATCTAGCAATGAAACTTGCAAGTAAACATTTCATCTTAAGTGAGCATTCAAATTTCTATAATCTAAAGTCCAATTTGTCTCGGAAATTTTCTAACTATCCAAGTATTGTAAAACCCACTTCAAGAAGAAGAAAAATCATTACGTAAAATTGAGCCAAACTAATTATTTGAAACAAGAAAGCATTTTGAGAATTAAGAAAAATTTGGGGGCTTGTACTTTTTCTCTTATTTGTGTATTTGAGAGGTTGGGAGAAAAGGAAATGGAAGTGTGGCTAGCTACTGCGTATGGCTTCAGAAGGTGGAAAGGAGAGGGAAAGACTAGAGTTAGTAGGATGTCATATTACAATTGTGGCCTTTTTAAATCCTTTGCTACTTTGAAGGAAAAATTAATATGGGGGCTAAATTGTAAAATCCTAATCCTAAAAATATTTAACTTGAAGACTTTTTTGGGGCTGTGGAGGCAATGATCTGCCAGTGTGTGTCATATTAAGTGATAAGTAAAATAAAATGTAGCTAGGAACGTGTGATATATTTAGGTAGACTAATAATTTAATGTCGTATAAACATATTGATCATTGCCAAGGTTGATAAATGGTACCACTTTTAATAAAATCATCTATATTGGATTGAAGCTTCTCAAGTCCAACTATATGAATTGAGAGATAAGGCCTCTATTTATCAACTATAATTCATGTTGGATCGGACCAGCTGATGTTGATCCTAGCCATAGACCTCATTTTTCTTCCCCTTTTCCCGCAAGGGGAAAAAATAAAAGGAAAAATAGTGATAAAACCTACAGTGAAAGAAACAAAATATGAGGTCATTGATGCACTCGACTGGGTGTGGGAAGCGATCACAATAATGTTTTTTTTGAAAGTGTAATTACAAATCTGCATCATAGCAGTACAAATGCACATAGATATTTATCCTACTGAAACACAACGCTAAGAAAATCAACAATAATATTATTTATCTATATTAGAGAACAATCTCTAAACTAGCTAGTTAGCAATTTATAATTGAATATTAAATAGATGAATCTCTCTATTTATTTATAATTATCTATCTTATAACCAATGTAAAATTATCAATGGGGACAATTAACATTAATCATGACAAAAATGCTATTTTTATATCTAAAAAATACTCTTTCAATTACATTCATTGAAGTACCTCTTCGGTGTATCGTACACAAGATAAACGCTGCATAAGAAGTGGATAAATGTGGCTTCAAACATGCTATACTTAGACTCTTAGTCAATGCGAGTTCTGTTTACAAAGTATATATACTTATATGACAACACTTGATTTGAGTGAAAACTTAAAAATTGATGAATCTCAAACGTTTTATATAAGTGAAAAAAAGTGATAGATACCTCAGCTTGCGTTGGCTCTATAGAAAACTTAGTGGATAGTATATATATTTAGAAAAATTCCTAACATGCTTTAAATATTTTCATATACATTTTGATTTTTCCAAGTGCTTCTCTTCTTATTTTTTCAAGAGTCGACTATTTGTACAAAGTTAAAGACTCAAATAGATTTTGTCCCATGTATACTTAAATAATTAATAAATTAATTAGACATATATATTTTTGCTATACTATATTTGGTACACCATATATAGTTTTTTAATTAAAAGGTTGTCATCAAAATGTTACAACAATCCAAGTCGAGTAAATCAGCATTAATTTTTAATTTTTTGTATTTTACGAGAAAGTTCAATTAAAAAACACACATACATGGCCAAATAAATAAATATCAAATCTAAATTATATAGTAGTTCGAATAAGTAATATAGTGATTAGAATCTCCTGTTTCAAGCTAGAGGTCTCGAGTTTGAACCACATCTACCGGTCCTACCCCTCCCGGTCTCTCATATTTTTTCCTTCCCTCCCTTGTCTCATGAAATTCTAAAGAGCCAGATCTGACTCCTTGTACAGAGTCAGATAACCAATAAAAATGTGACTTGGCTGATTTTTATTGGCTATCTGACTCCGTGCAAGGAGCCGGACCTGGTTTTGTAGAAAAGCTTCCCCTATGTTTAAAAAAAAAAATTTATGTTTGAAGTATGTCTTGTAGTGAATAAATATATAATATAAGAGTATCTTTTAAAAACTTATCACGTGAGCTAAGATGTTTTGTTATAAAGCTTATGGGAAGTTTTTGAAATTTTTTGTTAGAACAATTATGATTAGTATTGATTGATTATAAAAGACTTGCAGGCTAACTATTGTCATGGTGCAACACCTTTGAATATCTTAACAAAATTGTGTAAAATTTAAGCGGGGAAAAAGATAGTATCTCACAAGCTAATTGACACTAAACGTCTCTATTTTTTAATCGGTTTTGTGTAAAATAACTCTACCTATTAATTTTTGTCATTTGCTACCCTCAAATGACATTTCTTTGCAAATAATATCGATACTGTCAAAATTAATACAAAAATCTGTCAACCAATGTTTAGAAACTAATATTTGAGGGTATTTTCATCCTATAACTTTTTCCCGCAAAAAAGAACTGGGCAACTGCCCAATATTAGAATATGTAGTCGCTCAATTATGAAAAAATACAATTTTTTTTCTTGAATCATATATGAATTATGAACCCACAACTTTACACAAGAATAGTTGTTTTTATAGAAAATAAATCATATACACAACTCCATTCAAAATCATCTCAACACACAAATTGCGAAATACTCTTATTGGTGATCCGCTAGCGACTAGTGGTACGTGAAAACATTGCAAGCTTTAGCAAATTAGTTTTTTTAGCCCCTCATCGAGCAAAGATTTCCTCATCGACCCGACCCGATTCGGTTCGGTTCAGTTTGGGCTGATTTTTGTAACGGCCGGTTCGGTGATCGGTTTTGAATTCTCAAAACCGACTCAGATCGGTTAGGTTTACGGGTTAGATGGGCCAACCCGGTCTAACCTGGTTGTGAACCGACTCAGTTAACCGGTTAAACCGAGTCGGTTTGAACAGATTTCTTTCCTTTTTTTTTAATACCTTTTTAAGGCCAGAAAATGTGTGAAGCTTGAGGAAAGATGACAAAGGGTATGTATTCAAAGTTCAAACACAAATCGGTATTATATGCATATGGCAGTGCCAAATACAAATAAAAAAATCCTAGCCATTCATTCATCCTTCAACCACTCAACAGTTAGCCCTACACTTCAATAAAATACAAATTAAAAAAACCAATTTCCCTTCCGCCGTTGTTGTGCTGCC
Source organism: Nyctanthes arbor-tristis (assembly GCA_963692815.1). Classification (NCBI taxonomy): domain Eukaryota; kingdom Viridiplantae; phylum Streptophyta; class Magnoliopsida; order Lamiales; family Oleaceae; genus Nyctanthes; species Nyctanthes arbor-tristis. Next base: position 59,576 of record CAVNYN010288649.1, on the reverse strand, counting down.
GACGCCGTGTCGGCCGCTGCCGCTACTCCGCCGTCATCCTAAAGGGTTGTTGGTTAATTTCTCCCCCTCCAAAATCAGTATCAGAATTCAGAATCGAGAGAGAGAGCGTGCGTGTGTGTAAATGTTGAGAGACAACCGCTGAAAATGTAAATGTTGAGGCCTTGAGGGAGTGTAAATATTGAAGGATGTTGAGAGAATTTAGAATTCCGCCACCGCTGAAACCACCGCCACCGTCATCGCCGCTGTGTTGAGAGAGAACCGAGAGAGAGAGAGAGGGAATGTAAATGGAATAAAAGACCTTAGGTTTTTTCTTTTATTGTTGACTTCTTTCCATTTGGGCTTTCAAGCGTTTCTTTTGTTCTTTTCTTTTGGGCCTTCAATTTGGGCCGCGATTAAAAAAAGAAAAAAGAAGGAAAAAAGCGAAACAGGAAAAACCGAAACCTGACCCAGCCCGAACCGACCCATAACGGGCCGGTTTGGGTCGGGACGGACTGGTCTCGGTTTGCATTTTGGCAAACCGACTTCTTGTCTTGTTGTTTTCGGGTTTGGGCCTAACCCAACCCAACTGACCCGACACCCAGACCTATCTCAAACGTTGGTTAACGGAATTTGGGAGCTAATTAGACGGCAGAGATTTTTTTCGCAAAGAAAAGTCAATTTGAGGGTAACCAATGCCAAAAATTAATAGGTAGAAATATTTTACACAAAACTGATCAAAAGTAAGAACGTTTAGTGGCCCAATGAGCCTATCTCACAAGCTAAAGGAATAATGTGCTCCAATTATCTAAATGACATACAAAAACCCGCCTTTGCCCAAAATTTCTGTTTCATTTTTAGTTGCTTCTTAGACATGCCGCAAACCTAATTGTACTCTGAGTATTCGTTTATCATACATTGACGTATATATATATAATTATACTTACTGAAATTCTATTGAGACGACACATTAGATAGTCAAATTAGTGATCCACAAATCAATTCACTTGATCTAATTTGCATATATCCCATCTACTTTCACTTTCGGCCGTTCAAAGGGGGATGATGCATGGATGCACGTTGGGTATATATAGACGTGGCATCAACTTAAGCCTTTAAAAGTGACATCAACATCCACACCTCTCTTTAATGATGGTTAAATTATAATTCCTCTCTTTTTATTTCTTATCTTGTATACACTATAATCACATATTTTTTAACCCTTTTTGTCTTCACTTCTCTATTTTTATTTCAAAATATATCGGACTCAAATCATTTTTATCTACATATTTTTATAAAACAAACAAATAATAAATACTTTTGCATAACTTTTAAGAGAAAAAGGTTCAAACTTCAAAGTTCCGTCCTTATTTTTCATTAGCGTTTAATTAATAATTAGTGAAAGAAAAATGTAAACCTTCGCCTAAAATGTTCTTAAGTTGGAAAATTTTCTAGGCCATGAATATTCCAAACTTACAATTAATGGTTTTGATTTGTTGAATTGATTTGTGAAAACTATTACTTTCTTTCCTTTTTTTTTTAATTTTTTTTTGCCCTAAGATTATATGTGGTTATAAACTAATATGATAAAATATGAAAAATAAGTGATTCGAACAAATCTTATAGTGGTTAGGTATTCACGTTTCGGTCGAGAGGTCGCAGGTTCAAATCACATATACCCTTTCCCTATTATCCCCCCTCCCCCATATCCCCTTGTATTAAAAAAAAAAAGCATGAAAAATAAGGTCTAAAAAGGAAGGAAAGAAAGAAAGAAAATTTGATAAATAAAACTTTAAAAAATGTGTGATTAAGAAGGGATTTGACAAATTTCTCAAATACTACATTTTTTTTTTTTAATTACAAGGGGGATGGGGGGCGGAGATGGTAGGACTCTAACCCAGGACCTCCCGGTAAGGGGTTAAGCCCTTATCCACTGGGCTACTAACCCCTTGGTCCTCTCAAATACTACTTTTGTAAACACAATATAACCAATTGATATGAAAATTTAATGAAACTTTAAAAAATGTGTGATTAAGAAGGGATTTGACAAATTTCTCAAATACTACTTTTGTAAACACAATATAACCAATTGATATGAAAATTTTTAAATACCAATCGAATGACACCATTAATTTGTTAACCCCTTTTTAAATGAGCAAATAAAAAAGAAAAAGTCATTGGTCCGTCCCCTCACAGTCTCATTTTTGCACAAAAAAATATTGTCGGTGGTCAAATTTTGACACGGATATGTTAGATCAAAGTATTCAATTTTATTGCAATAGATTATAAGAGCCCATTTCAAGTACTTCTCGAAAATTTTGTTAAAAAACTTTCCTCTTTTGTAGCATACATGGATGCATATCATATGAATTTAAAATACATATAGTTTACTTTTGAAATAGCATACCATATGGGGTGGGAAGTTTTTTAACAAAACTTCCGAGAAGTAATTGGAAATTTTCCTAATAGTAATTCTTTTCTTGTTGTTTAGTGCTATGTATGTCAATTTACCATTGATGAGGTCCAAATTGCAACTCTGGCACATAATCTACCAGGCCACATACTTTCTCAACTCAACCGTCCTTAAATAACTGCACAGCATTGCCCTTCCAACGAAAAACCAGGAGAACGGCGTCGTTTCACGAGACGGTAGAGGGGTAAAACCGTAAATTGGTCAGATTAGGACAAAGGGTAGCAAAACCAAATCCCTAAGAAAACACTTTCCTCGCTCTATTTTTCAGTCTCTTTCTATCCTATACTCCGCGGCGTAGATCCGAGGAGTTCCGGCAAATTGTTCACCAAAAAGCAAACCCTAGTCACTCACTCAGTAACTCTCTTCCGATCTTTCTCCGAATCAGTTTTTCACTATTTACAGGTAAGTCGGTGCCCCAACGCTTCCGTCTTTCCCTCCTTGCCTCTATATGCATATGTTTATGTGTATATGTGTGCTCTTATGTGGACGAAATCAGTTGAGTGCTTTCTTGATTGATCAGAGACGGCTCATTGAGTTTTGCTCTGAAGCTTGGCGGCTCTGGTTGTTGCCGTTATTTTTATTAAAGATCTGTTTTTCAGTTACATATTTAATCTTTGAAAGTTAGATCAGTTTTTGATCTATTTTGCTTTTGTCAGGTGTTTTATGGTTATTAATTTATGAGCATCTGTATTCTGTGATTTATTCTTATCTTTGTTTTTCTGACAAGTAGTTTGGTCTCTTTTGGTGATTTTAAATTTATAGCTGATCGATTAGATGATTGTGATAAGAGATTTTCGATTTTTGATTGTTTGTCTAATTACTCTATTCACAACTTTTGAGTAAATATTCCAAAAAGCAGTGCACTTTTTTTTTTTGGAAAATTGTGCTAAGATCAATGAATTTCCCAGTAGTTTAATTGTTTTCCTATAGTTTTCTGTTGCCAATGATATTAACATCGAGAAGTATATGTACTTGAGTGTTTATCGGCTTTTATGTACTTCAGTGTTTTTGTTTCACTTCGTTAAATTTGAGGAATCTGGAAATTTTTCTATAAATGGCTTTTATCATTGTTTTCTTGTGGTATTCGGTTGCCAGTATAACGGCCAATGACATTACTGTGCATAAGCTGAAGCTGTAAATAGACTCACTTTTTAATATTTGGAAATTGAATTAAGTCCAGCTGTTATGTACACAATCTTTTTTTCGTCTTCTGCTGTTCTTCGTCCTCATCTTAGACTGGGAATTGGAATGGTTATTGTATTTCCATTTTTGACTAATTTTCTTTTGTCTAGATGTAATATGGTTTGGTAGACAATCGTTGAAGTTTTTATACAAAGGGTAATCTTGACTAATTGGCTTTTGTCTATACATGTGATGTGGTTTGGTAGACAATCATGTAAGTTTTTTATAGAGGGCAGTTCTACTCTTTTTTCACTGCAATCTAGTACAACATCTATACTTCTTTGGCAGCCACATACCAATTTCTTACTTACCTTTATCGATAGTTACGTTATTGTTTACTCATCAACTTATTTAAGCAAAGTCGGGCATTGCAATAATTATATTTCAGCACCTTTGACTATTGAAACTTGGCACATTTTTTGCTTAATAGTCGAGCATTGCACAGTTTTCACCTATTCCTTTTAACTTTCAAAGAGACGAAGATGGACTTTGCCTAATAGTCGAGCATTGCAAGAATTATATTTCTGTTTGTTGATACCCCTTTTATTCTTTTAAATTTGTGAGCTTTCTAGTTAAGTTTTCTTCATTACATGATCTGTCCTTGCCTTGCTCTGTTAACGTATGGTCAGTAGCCTGAACTGAAAATGCATTCTTTTCCCCTTTTGGCAGTCATGGCTGGAACGGCACCTGAAGGTTCTCAATTTGATACTCGTCAATATGATACCAAAATGAATGAGTTGTAAGTGTAATTGTCATAAAATGTTGTCATTTCTCACACTTAGGGTTGAAAAGAGTGTACCTTTTTTGGTTTGAAGTTTATTTTTGGGTTTTGGAATAGAAGATCTATTTATGCCATTGCCCTGTTATGATGGAGATGTAGCACTCTTATCTGATTTACAATGAGTGCAGGCTAGGAGATGGTGAGGAATTCTTTGCAACTTATGATGAAGTCTATGATAGTTTCGATGCTATGGGCCTGCAAGAAAATCTTCTGAGGGGAATCTATGCCTATGGTAAATGATGTGCTATTTATGTTTTATACTCACTGCCCTATTTTTCTTTTTTTTTTCTGGAAAGAGAAACCCATTCCTGACTTTAAATAGTTTTTTGCATTGAGTTTGTTTCTTTTGTTCTTTTGCCAACTTTTTTTTTGTTTAGTATGTCGTCCATCATTTTTCACTTAATGAAGCTCAGTTTGGAATTGTAAGACTGCTGCTACAGCGCCGTCGAGCCTGTAGAATCTGCTACTGTATAAATATAAATATAGCCCAGATATGAAAACCTATTATATTTTAAAATAGAAATTGGCCAAACTAATCACATTCGCATATATTTACCAATCAATCACTAAATCTATTTCTATTACAAAGTAGAAATAGATTGCGAACAGATTTATGATCTGTCTTGATTTGCTAATATCTGACACATGGTGTACACATGGTGTGTGCTTGTCGTTAGTTATATACTTTATGGCAGTATAAGGTTCTTGTTAGTCTATTTTCTGGTTGTTCCATCTGGAAATTGATATGCCTAAATGTTTTTTACTTTATTCTTTGAAGGTTTTGAAAAGCCATCTGCTATTCAGCAAAGAGGTATTGTTCCCTTTTGCAAGGGACTTGATGTGATTCAACAGGCACAGTCTGGTACTGGCAAAACGGCAACTTTCTGTTCTGGTATTCTCCAGCAGCTGGACTATGGAACAGTTGAATGCCAGGCTTTGGTGCTTGCTCCTACTCGGGAGCTTGCGCAGCAAATTGAGAAGGTCATGCGAGCACTAGGTGACTATCTTGGCGTCAAGGTTCATGCTTGTGTTGGAGGCACTAGTGTTCGTGAAGACCAGCGTATTCTTTCAAGCGGAGTTCATGTTGTGGTTGGTACGCCTGGTCG
>CAVNYN010288649.1:0-54038 GCA_963692815.1 Nyctanthes arbor-tristis | reverse complement strand
GGTGCTTGCTCCTACTCGGGAGCTTGCGCAGCAAATTGAGAAGGTCATGCGAGCACTAGGTGACTATCTTGGCGTCAAGGTTCACGCTTGTGTTGGAGGCACTAGTGTTCGTGAAGACCAGCGTATTCTTTCAAGCGGAGTTCATGTTGTGGTTGGTACGCCTGGTCGTGTCTTTGATATGTTGCGGAGGCAGTCACTTCGCCCCGACTACATTAAGATCTTTGTGCTGGATGAAGCAGATGAAATGCTTTCTAGAGGGTTCAAGGATCAGGTATGCTTTTTACGGTAGTTTATTTGTTCTGCCTTTTGATTTCTTCACTTCGTTTGTTGTCTAACCAAGGTTTTTGCCGTTTATATACATAATGCTGTTATCATGTATGCCATAATCAATCAAAGATTCTGAGTTAATTTTTTTTTTAGTCAATGGATGCTAAATTTCTCGGTTGTTTTAGTCCAGATGATATTACATGCTGTTAGCATGAAGTTTGATTTTAGCCACAGTCCCTCATTAGTATCTTGTTTGAAACATGGTTGTTTGTTCTTTTCAGATATATGATATCTTCCAGCTTTTACCCCCCAAGATTCAAGTTGGTGTATTCTCTGCTACCATGCCTCCTGAGGCTCTTGAAATTACAAGGAAGTTTATGAATAAGCCAGTTCGTATTCTTGTGAAACGTGACGAGCTCACACTCGAGGGTATCAAGCAATTCTATGTTAATGTTGAAAAGGAAGAATGGAAACTTGAAACTCTATGTGATCTTTACGAGACTTTGGCTATCACCCAGAGTGTCATCTTCGTGAACACCAGACGCAAGGTTGACTGGCTCACTGACAAAATGCGCGGCCGTGATCATACTGTGTCTGCTACACATGGAGACATGGACCAAAATACAAGAGATATTATTATGAGGGAATTCCGATCTGGTTCTTCACGTGTGCTCATTACAACAGATCTCTTGGCCCGTGGTATAGATGTTCAACAAGTCTCTCTTGTGATCAACTACGATCTGCCGACTCAGCCTGAGAACTACCTGCACCGTATTGGTCGTAGTGGACGGTTTGGGAGGAAGGGTGTTGCCATCAATTTTGTCACCAAAGATGATGAGCGCATGCTTTTCGACATACAGAAATTCTATAATGTGGTAGTTGAGGAGCTGCCAGCCAATGTTGCTGATCTTCTGTAATGTGGTTTTGATTGGAGGAAGGTTGAATGTTTCTTGTCTAGGAAGGTTGAATGTTTCTTGTCTAAGTATTTTATATTATCTTATTTCTTAGGTTAGCTTAAATGTGTAATTGACTTGTAATTGGGAGATGCAAGTCCCCTGATGCACCCTGATTTCAGAGGGTGACTTTGAATTTCCCAATTTGTTTCCAGTTTTAATTTGCTGTTGCAAAATTTTGGTTGTTTTTGTAATGTAAGTATCCAAATTTACTGCAGATTTGGATGTTCGAAGTCATAAGTTCTTTAAACTGGGTTTTGATTTTGTATTCGTATGCTATGTTTAATGGGCTGAACCTATCGTTTACATTTTATTATTATCTGCAACTGCATAGATTGTGCCTAGGAGGTAGTCACTATTCCTCTTGTATCTGCAACTGTTCTCTTCTGAAATTTGGTTTACTTTTATCAGTTTGTCTTTAAATGCAATCGTGCTTGATTTTTGTTCTTTATGGTAAGGTAATATTCTTGGAATAAACTTTTATGCTTTTTTATGAAATTCTAGTAGTGGTCTTGCTGATATCATCTTTGATGCACTTTATCCTCTGATGAAAGAATCTGGAGCCAGAGAATTGTTAGCATTCTATTTGTATTCTGAAATTAAAATAGGTTTTTTGAAAATAGAGGTCTGGTAGTTGCTTGGCATATGATAGTTTCACGAGATATGCAGTTGTAGCTGGTTTAACTCAATTTCATTTTGAAATACAATGTATTCTTATTACGGAGTATGGATAGGATTGAAAAGAAAAAAGAAGGAAAGAAAAGAAAAGCCACAATTTACATTGTAAGGAGCATGACCAATTAAATACCTTTTGACACCATTGTAGACGGGTATAACCAATATTATTAACAAGTGTATAAAGCATGGAAAAGCATTGAAATCAAGTTTTATGTTCAAACATGTCAAGGAGGATTATTATGTAATAAAACTTGAGGCCAAGCGGGTGTAAAACACAAGTTTTTGAGCATAGAATAGATGTGTTTAGAGGTATGCAACGCGGGTTTTCAAAACACAAGTGGCATAACATATGGCAAAAATGATCTCCAGCTATACGTCTGGTGAGATAATCCCGTTAGATGAACATGTGGTAGGAGATCATGATCTCTAGCCAAACGTCTGGTGGGATAATCCCGTTAGATGAACATGTGGTAGGAGATCATCGAACAATCTTTATGTGAGTTGTCTTATTGTGAGATAACTCTATATTATTTGTTTAATAATCTCCCACTATGTGTGTATTTGATGGGATAATCCTGCAAGACGTATGGTGAGAGTATGGGGCTGCAATATTTGGCATTTGGCAAGGACTAGAGTCGCACGGAACCAAACATAAGGGACCATAATTGTAATTTCAATAAATACGGTAAAAGCAAGCTCATGTGATCCCTGTCGAAATTCGACAAAAAGATCTCAGTAACCCCATATCTTCACGTAAATTGTTGAAATTGTTGCAAGAGAATAAAAGGGAGGGGGGGGGGGGAGAGAGAGAGAGAGAGAGAGAGAGGATCTAATAAACTGTTGAAATTGTTGCAGGAGAAAAAAGGGGGGCAACAGCGAGAAAGGGATGTGGGAATCAATCTGCTTGACGATAGCGGCTACCGCCGGTAATAATATCGGAAAAGTCCTTCAGAAAAAAGGCACCGTCATTCTTCCTCCTCTTTCTTTCAAGCTTAAGGTATGCATTCATGTATATGTGCATTTGGATTTGTGGGTTTCTATTTTTTATGATATTGGAATGCATTCTGTTCCATCTTTCTGTTTATTTATATCGTTTCGTCCCTTTAAGAAATATGCGTTTTTGTTTCAATTGGCTTTCTTTATTGGATTGGATGGTACATACTTGGTGTAATTCTCTATGCATTTATCTATCGATTTGCACCATTGCTAACCTAATCTTACATATATTTGCCTGAAAATGTCTATTGTGTAAAGCTAACGTTTTTATGAATATACACAGAATAGTCTTGCAACTATATGGTTTATAAATTGGTTTATAAATTTATAATACAGGGCATCATCTTATCATCTTATTGGTTGTTCTTTTGTAAAAAGTAAAAAATTGTGACTTAACTTTTACTTTTTGAAAAAAGTGAAACCAATGAAATAACGTCGAGTGACAGTTTATAAACACAATAGTTTATAAACTAAGTTGCCAAACACACAGAAAATCATTCGGGAGTGCAGGGTGGATTTTGTGTTTTTTCATAAGTGGCCTTTATGGCAAATGGCAATATTAAGTTGCCAAAAGTTCTCTATTTCTCAGTTGATTGTGGAGGGGGTTTATATTGATTAAATGGAGTTTTGAATGGCATTTTTTTTAACTTGTTTAAGTTTTACAAAGAAAAATAGGTAAAGGTAATCCATATGAACATTCTTTCCCAACGATATAATATAGAAACGTAATATTGTGCTTGTGAATGGAAAAACAAGGGTTATACCTGTCTAGGCATTCAACTTTGTATAAGTATTACGCTGCAAGGTGCTTTAACATGTAAATACAATTTTTTAGAAAACATTTTTACTTTGTCTTTGTTATCATAATGCAAGTTTCTGATTGAGCAAACTAAATTGTTAATCCAGCATTGTTTTTCTTCCATAAGTACTTACTGAACATTTTCTTTTTCTGCCTCTCAATTGTTTTTGGTGTGACGTGACCAGTGATCTGTTTTTATAGGTCATAAGAGCATATGCTTCCAATAAAACGTGGATTATAGGCTTTCTGATGGACATTTTTGGAGCTGTCTTGATGCTACGAGCACTATCTCAAGCTCCTGTAAATGATCTTAAAAGAAATTTTCTTTTGATACAGTCTTGCATGCTTGCTTAATTTTGTCCTGTTGAGCAATTTATGTGTTTATAAAGGTAATCACATGAACTTTTGCTTACACATCTCTTGTAATTCTAGGTATCCGTCATTCAACCTGTTTCTGGATGTGGACTCGAGATCCTTTTGGTCTTCTCCCATTTTTATTTGAAGGAGACTATGAATATTATTGACTGGATAGGAATTACATTGGCTGGTATTGGAACTATAGGTAACATCAGCTTCTTGAAATGTAAAAATACAGGGTCAGTGTTTTAGCCCATGGCTAAGAATTTTAAAGTCAAAACCCAACCCCCTCCCCCCCTCAACCCACCCAAAAAAAAGGGGATATCTTTTAAATTTCATAAGTTCAACTATATAGGTGTTTGGGTAGTATCAGATTCCTATTTTAGATAATCATTCTTGAATCTTGATTGATCTCTCTCTCTCTCTCTCTCTCTCTCTCTCTCTCTCTCTCTCTCTAGTTTCTAAATATTATATATCTTTATATGTAACAGGTGTTGGTGCTGGAGGGGAGGAGCAAAATGCTTCTTCTATCTCGATTTTTCATTTACCTTGGCTGGCGTGTATTGTTGCATTCTTGTTTGTAGGTATCTTATCCTGTTCACCACTTGAAATTTCGTAGTGTTCTGATTGAAAAGAAAGAGAGAGCAAGGGTACCTTGTCATGAGTGCATATCAGTAAAGGGAGCTATCATTTATGTCTTACAGCATAATGCTTAATGATTTTGATACTATTCAGCTTTTTTATTTCAGATCCTTATTCATGCTCTCTTATATGGCTTGTCCTAGTAATTTTACAGATTGCTTGAATCTTCTTGGATTTGACCAGATAAACATTCTTGGATAAGAACTAGAACTAAAGATAGACACGATTGATTAATTGGTGTGTAACAAATTTGTTAGATCGGAAGAGCATAATAATTTAATGCCAAAAAGTTATAGTCATGTAGGATTAAATGTGCCATTTAAAACTAGTCTCGTATCTTCCTGCATCTGGTTGGACTTGCATGTAGCCCAAATCAATATTTAGGATGGATACTTTATCAGCAGCATGTTATATAAACAGGCCTACACGACGCTCTTCCGATCTGGTTAGGATATTATCAAGCAATGGAAATAAATGATAAGTAACTTTAACCATTGCCATTGTAAAAAGTCTGAACATGGCTTCCTGCCCCAACAGTTTGTATCTCTCCACCAGAGAAATATACCCCCTTCCTCCCACTATCATCACAATCCTGCTCTCCAGTTCTCACTACCATGGCCATACTAGTCCTTCCACCCATTATTTATCTCGCTACCAGTTAACTCTTTTTGCCCACTGTAGATCTACGGTGACCAAATTGTGGAGGAAAGGCTCCTGATATGAAGGACGGTAGAGACTGCAGATAGTGACTCGTTTGCATAGATGTACATTGGAGGTGGTGACAGTAATAGCTGATGGGGACTTTTTGCTAAATTTTGATTTCTTTCTTCCTTCTGCTTTCTTACCTTTTTTGTTGGAACTTGGAAGGCAGTGTTTTTATGTGTTAAATTATGTAACTATTATTACAAGTTTTCTTGAATTATAGTAAACTAGTAATCCTTCGTTCACAAGCCAATGCTTCAATTTTCTCATTGGAATGTCCATAAATGCAAAGTATTCCTAAAGTATGTGTAAAAGATGCGACACACAGGATTCCTTGGCATTCATTTTTATGGGTGGCAATGGAACTTGCAGAAAATATTTTCCTACATAACTTTGACTTAAAACTCTCTGACAATTCATATGGGAGCAATGAATTGTAGGGAATTGGGGATTGTAATCCATTTTCTAGGTCATTTTAACTATTACTTTCGCACTTACTGTAATACTAATTCTGAAGAATCTTAAATTTTTTTCAAGTGATTGTGACATTATCTAGCTATATTCTAAAAATCATGTGGTTTTAGTTGAGTTTTCCGTCTCTATATATGCTTTTTTTTTCTCCTCTCTCTGTGTGTGTGCGTGTTATTTTTCTTTTTTTTTTTTTTGGGGGGGTGGGGGTGGGGTTGGGTGGCTACTTTCACGTCCAAGCAGATTTTATTTTGACCAACAATTGGCCTGTAGGAATCCATATCTAATGAAAATATGCTACTGCTGAAGCTTTTACCTCTTCTCACTTCATCGGAGATAAGAAAACAAAGAATGTTTTTAACATCTTGATTAAGTTACATGACCCCCGTTATAATACTTTGCTGATTATAGGTACTGCTTAATGGATGGCTTCGTATCTACAGGCGTCGGCGGAGAGAGCAAGACTTGGTAAACATTAGTGTTCCCTGCTGAGTATATATTGTTGATTTGACTGATACGCAAGTATTAATTTTATTTCATCTTTTTCTCTCCAAAAGAAATTTCGTTTTTTTCCCCATTCAGGTGCAATATGAAGTTGTTGAGGAAATTATATATGGCTTGGAATCTGGCATTTTGTTTGGGTATTCGTTTGTTCTGAATTTTATTACCTATAAAATATCTATACTTTTTGGGTTTTATCCTTCCCCCGAATTAACCTTGTGGTTTGATAATTACTGGAGACGTTGACTGTGTCGAATTTTACCATAGAGATTACTGGGGCAAAGACAAGTCCTTCAGAATGTGTTTTGCTTAACTGGCAAAATTACCTAGTTTAAGTTACATGGGGCCATGGACACAAAATATAGGGACAGAAACAACATGATTTTTGAAAAAAAAAAAAAAAAAAAAAAGAGTACAACGGGGACATGTTGGGGATGCATCTTTAAAATTTGAGTCCATGTGTAATATCTTTTATTTTATATTGGCTTGAGATTGTCGTGCTGAAGAAAGAACTAGGGGGTAATGATCCAGAGACCAGCTATGGCTCTATAACTTAGCAAGACAGCCTACACGAATCAATCAAAAGGGAGGATGTCAGCCCCAGCAGCAGGGGGCCATGTGATTGGTCCATCCATGTAGGCTGTGTCTCCGTCCAAAAGTGGTCTCTGGATCATTTTCATTTTAACCTATTGTTAAATAAACATGTTTTGTCGTCGTATCGGTATGTAATCAGTGAACAGGACATAGACTACAAAAACATTGTGGTCTATTATTATTTTATTTTATTTTAATTAATCGTATACTTATTTATTTTTACTTCGACATTAATTTGAATATTATTCTACATTTGTTTTGAATATTATTCTACGTTTGTCATACTTATTTTTACGCAATAAAATAATATATTATTAAATTTCAGAAATTGCAAAATCAAAAGCAGAAGTAGGTATCTATGTAATTGAAAATTCAAAGCAGTTTTTTATTGGTTTGAATGGTCTATTGGATACACTTCTCTGAGAGGTTCAACTGTAAATTTCAGGGTTGCATCTGTGATATCAAAGATGGGATTTGTATTCTTGGAGCAGGGATTTTCTAAGTTACTGCTACCCATTTGTATTCTAATCAGCATATCCTGCAGTGGTTCTGGATTTATTTACCAGGTAACTTAAATGCTGGCATTGTTTTAGCCTCCCAGTCAGTAACTTCTGATCATTTTAGTATGGGGTTATGTAGCTATTCTTTGAGAAAACGTATATATGTAACAATAATTGGTCCTATTCTTCCTAAACAGACGCGTGGTTTGAAGCACGGGAGGGCCATTGTTGTGTCTACATGTGCTGCTGTCGCATCAATCGTGACAGGTGTACTTGCTGGTATGTTAGCAGTGGGTGAAGGATTGCCTTCAGCGCCAGTGGCTCGTTTTTTGCTTCTGCTTGGATGGTACTGACTTTATTCCTTTTAAAACAGTTAGCAATTTAAATCTTCTGTGTGAAAATGCTCGTATAGAATTAATTGAGGAAGACCAAAGGTGATAGCTCAAGTGGTAATTGAGGACTTGCGGCATGTTGGCTAAGCTTAAAATGCTTAGTCTACAATAAATATGTTCACCTTGGTCTTTAAATGCAGGATTTTATCCTTGGTGGTGTGATCCTATTGGTAGCTTCAACCCGATTGGTGAGATCCCTCCGGAAGCCATGGCAGCATTTTGCGCGCAGTGGGACGGAGAGGAATTACGGCATCAGGCAGTCAGTGTCAACCCGTACAAGAGACAGCAATCCTAGTGCTGTTATCCAAGCAAGCACATTGCATCATTTGATATCGCCTCCCTCAAAAGAGAAAGCTTGAGTAGATTAAGGGAAGTAGGACACTCTGAAAGATTCTTTAGAATACTTTCATGTGACTCGAGCAGTGATCTCAGCATCGGTTGGTCCATTGGTACGTTTTTGACAGAGAGGTTTCTACAGTACCAAGCCGAGTAGTATAGCAATAATAATAAAAAGAAACTAACTTAAAGATTTTGTTCTTTATACTCATCCTCAGTGCTTTTCAAATCGATAGATATCTAGTACCAAACATGGCCCTTATACTGTACTGAACTATGTCTTCTGCACAGAAATTTCCCTAGTATGGAGCTGTAATATTTTCATGTTGTCAAATTTGGTTGATTTCGACATATTTCATTCTGTCAAATTCTTTTTGTCGTTGGACTAAGACATGTATTCTTTGATGGACCAAACTTTAGTACAAGAATCAAACATTATCTACATCAGAAGACTTATAGACGGGCCACAAACAAGTAGGTGAGCAACTCCGGCCCCCCCCCCCCCCTTTGTGACATGCGGTGCGGATGTGATTGTTTCTGTAAATTAATTAGTGTCAAGAATTCTCTACCATTCAGGACACTCTCAATCATTGGTTGTTTACAACATTCACTTTGGAGTTTGGAATAAATTTGGTTATTTTCATTTCAACTCATTTTTGGTTTTGATAAAAAAATAAAACAAAAGACGTGTGTAACTTATTAATTAATAGATAAAAGGTTAATGTACTACTTTCCAGGGGAAAAAATGTTAATATACTTCTACGGTTCTACTCCAAAGTAGAACTAAGTAGTTCCCTTCAAGGGGGGAAAAGAGTAGAACTAAGTGGTTGGAAGACAACGAGTCCCTGCGAATATATCATAACATCTGTGAATTAAAAATAGTTTGATTAAATTTTATTTTAAATAGAAATAAAAAAGCATGTAACATTGACAACAACATATATGCCCCTATAAGAACTTAAAGAAGACATGTGCCCCCTAAACATTGGCAAAAGGCAACCATAAAAGGTCCCAAAGAGACGTGAGCCACCTTAAGAAACTGCAAAAGACACTCCACCCAAGTTTTCTCAAACATGTTCTTTTGGGGTGATGGATAAATCTCTCAATCAAATCAAACAGATATGAAAAGGCTTGTTTGGGGCACTGGGTCCCCCACAAGAGGCGCACCCCTTGTGAGTTAGGACTTTGATTTGTAATTTCATATTACTGATTAGTTGAAAAATAAATTCACATATGGTTATTGCATTATATAATAATCATCATCCTGATAAAAACATCATACTCAATTGCTCATTCTGTGCCTTACTGGTAGAGAGTACACCATAAATAGAGTCCAATAACGAAAAAATCCAGTTGAACTAATTGTATATAAACTGAAACTAAATTGTATACGAACTGAGAAAGGAAAGAAGAAAGAACAAGACCACGCTGATTAACCATCAAAATATAACGGAGTTGTGGGAATCCCCAAGGAAAGTTCAGTTGGAATTCAAACCATGGAGAATAGATAAAAGGGGTACTCCGTGATGAATTGATACGGCCCCCATGAACTATCGCTCAATGTGCAATCAATCAGATTATCTAGCCATATCCAGGTACTGAATTGAGAAATAAGCCTACCAGAGACAAAAATTCATCATGACTTGCCTTCTGTTGGATAATTACCCAGTTGCTCCATCTTCCAGCTTTCGTGAGGGGCTACATGGTCCTCGTATGGAGTGTATTGCTGTAAAGTGAAACAACAGAATCAATTATGCCAGATCGCTAAGATAACGAGTAGCTACAGCTTACAGAGACACATAACATCTCTGATTATCTACTTTATATCTTTCGATGACATACAGTGGACCATCATATTTGATCTTATGACAGGAGAGATCAAAATGAAATATGAACTATTCCATACATTTGGCTCTCACGCTCAATTACCTGTGATAAATTCTCCTCTCAATTTTATAATTTATATATGGATGTAATGAGCCTAATTTTCTTCTTTGTTGTCATTTTAACACAAAATAAATAAATGAAATTCTAATCTGCAACCACAATACTCAAAGTCTGAAACTCACCCCATTCCTCAAGTTCCTAGTAACCTTTCAACAGTGCGTCTAAGCCCAAAACATCAGCCAAGCGAATTTCCAGCCTCAATGTTAATCTTTCTACATTTATCTTTGATAATATCCAGTCCAAAAAAGCACACTTGTCATCATTCGAATTTATACAGCGGTCAAAATCATTTCCACTTGTCTCCAGGGCTTCATTCAATCAAGCACTAATGATTTTACATCACATTACTTATTATAACCTACTTATTGAGCTGGTCTTAGGTACCAGTGCACCCAAGTAAATAAATTTGAAAGCTAAGCTTTGGAGATTCATACCTCCATTTCTGTTAAAAGCTCTTTGGCAGTTTGAGCAGAGAGAACTATGTGTCGAGCACCTGGCTTGATGAAACCTTCTTCAACGCCTTTGTCAAATAATGTGAGCAAAGGGTCATAGTACCCTTCAACATTGAGCAAGCCAACCTATAAAAAGAATCACGTTAAATGAAAGCATATAATTTCTCATACATTAACACAACAATTATAGCCGTGTCACCATCTCACCGGTTTTTTATGAATTCCAAGTTGCGCCCATGTTATCATTTCCAACATTTCTTCCATGGTTCCATAGCCTCCTACAAAGGTCAAGATATAGAAATGCTTCCCTAGTTAATGGAGGAAAATATAAAACTTTCTTCGGCACATTTGATTTAGTTCTAGTTAATCACCGGGAAGAGCAATGAATGCCTCAGCCTCCAAAGCCATTTCAGCTTTACGCTCGTGCATGTTAGAAACAACTCTTACATCACCTACAGCTTCTCCAGATATCTGTCAGGAATCAGGAGGAGTCGTCTCAGTAATATCACTCCGAGTTGAACTAATCTCGAAGCAATTCACAGAAAGGAAAAGTCCCAATATCCAAACAATGGAGACCTTGTACCGAATTATTAAGCATATTCTAACATCTTTCCCTCCCTCATTATATGAAATACAGTAGCCGTTAATAACTGGAGATTTTAGATAAAGCAAACGCAACTCAAAACCACCATCAAGGAATAGCAGAATCAATTCTTTAGGACATAACTCACTAGATTTTAACCTTTTTCTTCTACAGTATAGTAACACGTTGCTTCAAAAAGGAAGAAAAAAATGACCTGGTTTAAGAATTGTAGAAATCTGACAACCTAGCTATACATTGCAGCTCAGGAATAACTATGAGTGGGAAAAATGAATAGCAAAAGTTTATGACGAAGTACCTCAACTGGAACGAGGGCCTTTGGAATGACCCTGCAAACTCAAAGCAACCAACAGTCTGGCATTATCATCCGTGAAGAAATTCATTGTTAACGCATGAAAATATCAATATGGTGTTCATTTTTTTTTTTTTTTAAATAAAGATTTTACTTACCCAAGAACATGACACCCCCCAGCATAAACTCTCCGGGAAATTAGCCCCATTAGACCAACACTTCCACCGCCATACACCAAGTCTATCTTCCTATTCACCTACATTCAATATTCCGAAAGTGAAATACTATTACTCTATTAGCAGATTACGAGCAGAAACCTGAGTTACAGGAAAGTATACGGAATCAAAGAAAGTAAAAGTTGAAAATACCAGAAATTTGCAAAATTTAGTATAGCAGTAGGCTACAAATCCATGATTCCCGGGAAACGTAAAACCAAAAACAACGAAATCAATATACAAAAGCCGCAGAAGTCCCATGCCAAAAGCACAAGAATCCCATCATATTTCGACACCCAAGTTCGAGACACAATAATAATATCCTGTATTCCGACCAGGATTAAATATTTTTCTGAAGAAAAAGTAACCTACCAATTCATTGCCCAATTCAACAGCTGCATCAGTGAAGGCCTTCTTGTAGCCTGAGTGGCTTCCGCAGAAGACACAAACCCTTTTGAATTTTCTAGCACTGTCCATTCAACTATTCCTCTGTTGTGATCCCAAGCAACCTCCAATCATACAGTTGAAGTAAACCGTCTAAAATAGCGTTTACTGTATTTATATTTATATACACTTGCACGGTTGACACGACACTAGTGTTGTGTGTGTGTGTGTGTATAAACACAGAACACTAGAAAATAAATATATAATAAAAATAAGAAAATTGTGAGAGATTGCACTGATATAATAATATTATATTTTTTTTCTCCCTGTTGAGGGGTTGGGTGTTTTCGGAGAATGCAACAAAATCAAATCAAATCAAATTCCAGTTAATTGGAAAGAGAGAGAATAAAATAAAAATTGTATTTAAACATTTTTGTGTCATATCTTTCACCCCAAATTTATTGTAAATGTCATAATTGTTTATATTGTCTTTCATCAAGTTGGAAATTAAATATTGTTCAAAGAAAAAAAAAAAGGTTGGAAATAAAATATGGTTATAGCCTGTCTTCATAGTCAGAAAGAGGTGTTATCTGATCCCTTAGGCCCTTCCTCGTACGAATATCAGCAACCATATGTGCAGCTTATGATCCCGATTCCAGTGGATCAGACGTTATCATGTCCCAATGATCGAACACAGATTGAGGAAAGGCCTGTCCTGAGGTAGCAGCTCTTAAGGCACTCGAGAAGCCAAATGACTCTATGACTGGGAGGTACGCCTTGTTGTTGTAAAGTGGAGTGCCCGGCCTCTGCATTTCTTCAAAAACATGTCCACGTTTTTGGTTCAGAACGCTATATATACCGCCAAGAGCTTGCTCTGGTGCTTGTATCTCAACCAGGTAGACAGGTTCCAAGAGCCGGGGTTGGGCAGTAAGCTGCGAAGCATAAATGACCCTCCTAGTAGATGGTATTATCTGGCCTCCGCCTCCGTGAATGGCATCGGTGTGAAGAACCACGTCACAAACTTCAAAGCAAATCCCCCTCATGTTTTCTTCAGCCAGTGGACATTCCTTGGAAGCCCACTGAAATCCAGCAACTACAGAATCCTTGATTTCATTTAGATATTGAACTCCTTTGTACATGTCAACAACCATGTTTGGACCTGTAGTTTCGGGGCCAAAGCACCATATTTTCTTTGCAAGTTCCTTGTCCCAACCAAACTCTTCCGATAAAATCTTGGACCTAACCTTTGGATCATCCCTTGGACCAATACGTCCATCATCAATGGCCTCAGCAAGTCCCTCTTCCAATGGTCTGGCTTCCATATAAAGTCGGTTATGTTTGTTGGGAGATTTACTCATAACAGTACGACAAGACCTCTCCAATACGGTCTCCCGGAAGGAAACAACCGGGTCAGACTTTACAATTTCAGTACCACCCATGTAATCTTCCTGCAAATCCTTCAAACAGATCTCAAGGTGAAGTTCTCCAGCACCAGCAATAATATGCTCCCCTGACTCTTCCATTGTACAGACAACCATAGGGTCTGATTTGGCCAAACGTTTCAAACCCTCAACGAGCTTGGGCAGGTCAGAAGCAACCTTACACCTAACAGCCACACGGACGACCGGGGAGACAGAGAACTTCATAGCTCTAATTGGATAAGCATCAACTTCGTTTTCATTGGTAAGAGTTGCATTTTTAGTAATAAATTGATCAAGACCAACCAGAGCAACTGTATTTCCACAAGGCACATCTTCCACAGTTTCCTGTTTCTTGCCCATCCAAATGACAGTCCTCTGGACACTCTTAACATACAAGGCTTTTTTCTCTCCCGGGACATAGTTGGGTCCCATGATTCTGACCTTCAAACCTGTTGAGACCTTTCCCGGGAACACACGCCCAAAAGCAAAGAATCGACCTTTATCAGAAGCAGGAATCATTTTAGACACATAGAGCATCAAAGGCCCTTCAGGATCACAGTTTCTAATACCATTCGCATATGGATCATCCATTGGACCTTCATACAAGTTCTCCACACGGTATTTTTGAGCCTTGGCAGGAGATGGGAGATGGAATATCATCATTTCCAAGAGAGCATCGCTAGCAGGAAGCCATGTTTGCATAACACGTTTCATCAGTGCCTTCCCCATCAAATCTTTCTCTTCAGACTTCATGGTGATTCCGATCTTCTGTAACATTGGCCATAGCTTATCTTTCTGATCATTCATAGTTGATGATCTGCTTGATAGGTTCATAACAGAACTGAACAAATCCACGCTTGCACGTTGGAGAACCAGTATTCTTGGTGGTCCATTTCTTAGTAGCATGATCAAAAAAATTCTCACCCCAAAGTCTTTCCATCATTTTGGACTCATCAATACCAAACTTGGAGGCATACATCCGGGCAAAGTTAGAAAGAGTAAAAGCCCATCCATGCAATCCAGCAGAAAAGGCAACTGTACCTTTCTCAGGGTAAACCTGGACGTCACCAAGGAGGGGATCTTCGTACGTCGCCACGATCACATTTGCATTCTCAATAACCCGTTGGAATGTCTGGTAAGCCTCCTCTCCATCAACCTGGAGCTCAAGAAAACACCTGTCCATCTTGTTCACAGTCAATAAAGGTCGAATCCTTTCTCCAAGCGCCTGTCAAAGGAGAGTTTCTGTTTGAACGCACACGCCTTCAATGCAATCAACCACAACAAGAGCACCATCAGTAATACGAAGAGCAGCTATTACTTCAGATGAGAAGTCAACATGCCCGGGAGAATCTATAAGATTGATGAGGTACTCATTCCCTTGGCGCTCTCCCTTAAAAGTCCTTCAAAGCTTCATCTGTCATCTTATAGTAAAGAGAGATACCAGTAGATTTAATAGTAATACCACGCTCAGCCTCATCCTGTCTTGTATCTGTCATTCGGACATCTCCAGCAACTTCCTGTGCGATAATACCAGCTGCCGCCACGAGAGAATCAGTAAGAGTGGACTTACCTGTTAACAATTAGACAAAAGAAAAGGGTGGCTGTGTTAGGATGTTGGCCAACCCTAATAAAGTGAGAAGAAAGAAATCACAACGCATGAATACAAAATTACTCGGTCTATTGCAACTAGATAAATTATCTGATCTACCACGACCATTCAAAGTATATACATGAAGTCTGACAATAAATCGACAATCAATGTTTTTCCCCCTTACTGTACGGAAGTTATACTCTTGTGTCTTGTTGATATACTAATAATTAGAACCAAACCCATTTGGTAAGCATACAGTTATTTCCCTTCATCGACAAATAATTAGCGGAAGAATCTTGCCACAATTTAATGAACTTGACAATTGCTATGGACCAGCTTCCTTACCATGATCCACATGAGCAATAACTGACATATTACGTATATTATGTTTTAAGCCCATATTTCGATGAACCTCCTCCGCTGTGAATTTCACCTACAAAGGTTATCTCATTATCAGAGAACAGCAACAAGGAACTGATGATAATATATTGCAGGAAATAATAGTAGACAAACCATTTTGACAGGCTTTCAAACTTAAAACTTGTGACACAGTTGAGGGAAGAATTTTTCTTGGGAGACCTGCAGCCATAAGGTAAAATGTCAGATAAATATAAAATCAACAGAGGAGCGATATGAGCAAATCGTGCATTACAAAAAATACGGTTTATATTGAAGCACTCCTTCTCCAGAAAGATTGGAGCCTATTCTAATTGATTGACAAATTCTATTGGAAAAATCAGTAAAAGTTGATCAGTCACAATCACAATCTCAATCACACAAATAGGTGGAATCGCAAATTTTTGAAGGCAGACATAAACAGGGGAATGATCACTGCAGCTATGTATCATTAAAGAAAGATAGATAAGCATATATTCAACCAGACTAGTATATAAGCAAATATATCAAGACTAGTATATGTGCAAATTTCTGCAAGCTATGAAAGTATTCTTTCACTTACTATATACAAAAAAAAAAAGTTGTACTGAAAAGAAGTGTATGTGATTGAAATCACAAATGAAAATCATCTGTAGCCTTTTGCACTTTCTTTTGGGGGCAACATACAATGAAAAATCCTAACAATTTATTTAAAGTAGAGTGATCACCAATTTAGGCTGAGCCAAACATCAGATAACTATAAAACATAAAATTCAAATCAAATCAAGTTAATACAAAAACTCACAAATAATTACCATTGTAAATACAGCCCAGTACATCAACCAAATTAATAGAAAAATAACCATAAAGACTTGAATTCGTCTCTTGATTATAAAACCTCGCGTACATAGAATTGAAAATTGGAAATCAAGCCGCAATATTCATCTAACCTTAATACCAATCGTATTCATCATATGCGGAAATCTACATCTACAATATCTCAAAAAGGCTTTACCGATGTGAAGGGGGAACGGCGAGTCTTGTCTCTGAGCAAACGCTATGCCTTAGCATAATAAAAAGTGAGAGACTTTAACATGGCTGGCGGAAGTGGCAAAGCGACTTCTTTGCTGCAAAACCAAAACAACTTTCTACTTGGAGGCCAAGTTACTGGAATTTCAACGGTATGCGCCAATTTTTCTTTCTTTCCATTTTTAATCATTAAAATATTTGTTATTAGAGTTTTATTTAATTCATGGGTACTTGGAGGATAAGTCATTGAAACAATCAAAACTATATTTCCACTCGTTACTACAGGTAATATTAAAATAAATTATATGTAATAATTAATGTGTAAGATTAAATAACATATAGGCACTTGTCAATTATAATATCTTATTATTATCTTGTCGTTGCTAATACTTGTTATATTAAATTGGCAGGAATTTTATTTTACTTATACACAAGGGTGTTATTACGCATGTGTGCATGTGTCAAATATTTAGGTACAAACACCCTACACATGTAGTTTAGATGTGTGTCACGTATTGCGCGCATACATAGTAATATACATGTGTAGGTAAACTAAAATTTCTTATTAAATTGGATATGAAATGTAATTACGTGATTTCAGAAAATAAAGTTTTTTATTTTAGTTAGCAAAACGGGGAGCCCTTCCAATCTCAGACATTTTTCCTATTAAAAAATTAAATCTCATCCGTCGATTAGTAATTTTAAATGAAGCTAGATTATCACACCACTGAGAGAAAGAATCTTATCTTAAAGATAGAAGAAAATAAGGGAAAATTAAAATCAGAACAACTAAATTTAATCAAATCAATTTAAATTTAAATTAAATAGTAAAGATATAGATGACTACAAAATTACCGCAACGAACCTAAAAAAGTCTAAAATGCCGTTTTAGAGGAGATTTTCAAAAAAAAAAAAGGAAAAAAATCTAAGCATAAGTGAAATTGGGAAATGAAATTGTGACACATGAATTTTTATTTTTTTTCAATGCAGTGGGATATAGACGTTCATAAAACTTCTTATGTATCAATCTCGACACTTGATTATGTACTATGTCCTATAAAAATAGTCTCATTTTCTTTTTTATTTGTCCCAAATTATTGTTCACTTTTGTTAGTTAGTTTTTTTGATTTTCTTTTGTGCCCCCTATTTAATGTGTATTGTCCCAAAATGTTTATAAATTTCACTTTTCCAAGAATTTTAATTGAACTTTCTTAAACTGTGTAAAAAATGACATGGGATCATTTTAATGGTACGAAAGGAGTCATTGATTCCAAGGAGTGTTTTGGATATATTTCAATGAGAATATTGGTGTCCGCTTCTATGTTTTTGACATCCTTATAGCCTTCAAGTTGCTATCATTTAATATCATTAAATGTATTAAATTCGTGATTAATGTACGGTTACATGTGACTTGAAACGGTATAGCAGCTTCATGGTCTAGTTCGGTACGATGCCGTATAGTGAGTACATCATTGCTTGATATGCTATTTAATTATATCGTTAAGTGATGCACCGCTGAGCACATAATTGATTGTTATGATCCAGTATATATCTATATATATATAATAAGAGTAAGGTATCTGACAAACTTATTCTCTCCAACTGTCTGATGTTATATGATAACTAGATTCTCACCCGTGCGTTGCACGGGAATATTATATATCAAATTATTTAGAAAAATAAATAATACAAAATTTTATAAATTGTTTTTTGAATGGTTAAATTTTGTAAAGTCATGTTACCCAATAAATTTTACTTGGAAATCAATATCAAAACTGAGGAAACCAAATAGATAGAATAAGATTAATGAGTATAAGAAGAAATTTTGCCAAATTCATTCCCATGTACAGCTATATGTATTTTCTTAATTCATTCCCGCACTACTTTCTTAACTCTTAAATTAGTGACCTTAATATCGTTAGTCATATACACACAACATCCACCTTTTTCTTAGCCTCTGAAATTAAATTAGATACAAATAAAATACCAACTTCGAATAAAATAAATGAGTTCCATTAGATATAGTTAAAAAAAATAATTGTTCTTATCCTCAATGTTGCTGGCCGTAAACAAGTTCCGTCACTAAATGCAATTTCACAACCATAAGTAGAGGAGAAATCCTCCACCGGCTGATTCAATTTTGTAGCCATATCCTATTCGATAGACTTGAGCCATATCCTATTCGATAGACTTGAGCAATAAATTTCTTGTAAAAACTCATGACTATTCAAAGCTACTTCATTTCCATTTTCATCTCCGATGTTAGATGAGAATTCACAAGCTCTAGTCCACTGCTAAAGTTGGAATTTAATGCAAGAACTTGGAGAAAATTAGTTTCACAACTTTTCTTTCATAGTTTATTTTAATTTTTACTTGTAAATTTAAGGCTAATTTTTTTCTTTTTTCTTTTTTTTTTTTTTGTAAGGCTCAATCTTTATTGGATGACTAAATGACTTTCAGTTATTTCCTTCTTCCACTAATGGGGTTAAATCGATTACATCATATGTCAATACAAGATGAGATTAAATTAGGAAGTGTCAAGATCTGATTAATTGGAGGGTCAAGACCAAGTCTATGAAATATTACAACTTGGAACATGGTCTTAACGCTTCTGTTTGCTGTGCTCAAGACCCCCATTTGAAAACAGGGTACACGAGTTGTAAGGTATCAACCACAGAAGCTTTCGGGTCTCAATACTTTGTCCAGAATCAGAATGGCAGATTATAAGACATTTATTTAACTCTATTTTGCTCTTGGTTTATGTTTCATTTTTCCGATTATTTCATCCAATCATCATCTCAACAAGTCACAAACATCATGTAACTTCATATTCAATAGATAACCGTCATACTTGATACATGGAAGTAATATGAAAGAGGGTCACAAAACATAATCGAAAATCCCTTTCTTCCATTTTCCATCTTTACCTAGTACGCTATTTTATCATAAGAAAATAACGTTCTGATCATAGCTATACTACCATCTATACTTATTTTACTAGCATCCATTAGTTAGCATAACAACTTACTTAGATAACCATAGCAAATTTATTTAGATGCTCCACTTATTAGTGTTATACTCCTCGGCGTACAAAAGGTCTAGGTCCTCATCGAAGTGCTCGATCTTGACAAAAATAGTAATATAATGATGGAAGCCCGGGTAGTCTTCATACATTCCCCACCAATCCATCTCGTGAATGCACATAATATGACTATCCTCCGGTGAGATGACCCAAGAGCTTTGCTTAATTTTGAATATCTTCCTCCCCAACATCTATCGTGGAGATAGGGAAAAGAGTGAATACAAAAGTATTCAGTGAGTAGCAAGTTTTTAAAACAAGACTTTAAATAAATCTTTCATAAACTTTTGGGCCCCTTTACATAAGATGAAAATTACCTCATGCGCTCATCATAAAACATATCATTCATAGCATTATCATAGGGGGATCATCCGATCAGAATAACTTAAATCATAATCATTCATCATCATCATAGTGACACCGTATATATACTCCCCAGTGTCATGGAGTATATGTAAATTGATCCCAACACATAGCTAGTTTTCATCATAAACATAGTTAGGTAATTTCACATATGTAACAAAAATCTTTTTTTATTCAAGGAAAGCATATTCATGAAAAAAATATATTTCATGAAAAGTTCTTGAAAAAATTAAGTACTACTCACAGTTATTGTGCTCACACACTAAAGATTCACCTACATTCACAAACATTCAAATCATAAATAAACTTGTATTCTGTCCGTCTAGGTGTTGAGACCAGAATTACAGAAGGTCTCAACGCCAGATTCTACAGTAGCTTATCTTAACAGATTTCAGTGTTTCTTTCGAGTTTTCAAAGCATGATGAGTCATTTTCACCTCTGATCCTACTGTACTAAAGGATAATACTATTACTATCAATAAAAGAGTCCAAGGCCTTACCTCCTCTAGAGAGTATCTTCCAAGATTCCCCTTTTTGCTCTCTTTTTACTTGTCTTTTCACTAACTTTTTGTCGGGTTTCTCTCAAGTTGGTTCAGATATTTATCAGAGGAGAATGGTGGTTTTTGCCCACGGTTTTGGCTTCTTCTTTATGCTAGGAGAGGGTGGTTTTAGGGTTTCTTGCACATATGTCTTCAAGACATGTGAAGTTAATGAAGTGACAAGCTTGAATTGGGAAATAAGGGAAGCTAAACTTTTGGGCATATGATTACCTATCATTGTGTCCACATAACCTGGTTTTTGCATGCAATTAATAGATTTGGAATCCATCTTGAAATCCACCAAACCTCAAACAAAATATATATCTCATGTGGACCTTGTTACACAATGATTTGAAAGCAATAGAATAATTATTTTTACAAAGAATAAAGTTCTTCTTATAGTATCCATATAAAAGTCTAACTTTGGTATGATAATCATTTTCAGATTCTCGTCTAAGGTATTTGGAAATTGGCCTTGAAAATCGCTTTTCAAATTATACTGTTTTTCTCGAAATTAGACATGTCTCAAGTATAAACTTCTTGGACTATCGAGACCTAAGGCTTATTCCAAAATTTTTCTTATATCCTTTCTTTATCTTTTCTTTTGTTTTTATTTAATTCTCGTCAATGATTATTTATATCGTCATGCCACGTCATAAAATAAGGTCGGTCGTTACAATTAGTCTTAAGAAGGAAAAAAATAAAGAAGGTAAAATGGAAATAATTCCACCACCAACAGAAAGTCGAGCCATCAATTTCTTCTGATATGCTTCCTGCAGTAATTGAAATGTTGTCACCAGTAGACAGTCTAAAAGAATTGCATTAATGTCAACAAATCTAATAATCGAAGTGAAATCAACTCATAAAATAAAAAAATGATATAGATAATACCATAAATAAATATTATTAACTGATTCAAAAAGAGTAAAATGGTCATTATCAATATATAAGCAATACATATTTGACCAAATTACTGTGATAGCATAATCTCAACAGTGTCAACAGTTTTCTAGCTCTAGTTCTATTTTACATTCGATTCTATTTCAATTAAATCAGAGCACATAACAATGTACATGGATGAGAATTGAAATACTATTAAGTGACCTTAGTAGGAATAGCAAAAAAAAAACCACAAACTCGATACCGATGGGTACACGATCCTATTAAAATGGAGAGTACCTGACTAATTAGGTAATTTGATCGAGGATGAGATTGAAAAAAAAATCAACCTAACTTAACAATGTGCTAGGAAAGTTATGATAATTTTTAATCGTATCCGGCCCGTTTAACTTTTTTTCACAAAAATAAAAATATTTACTAAAAATTCTAATGGTTTGAAAAGTAAAAAGATGAAAAAACTTATCAAAAAAGTTTAGTAATTTCAATTGTAATTTTAGCGTTTAGAATACTATTCTTTAAACAAAAATGAAAATATAAATATATAAATATATTTAAATTGGCTAATAAATTGGCATTATGAATTACTTGTACCTATCTATCTACATATATAATAAGACCTATCTATCTATATATATAATAAGAGCAAGGTGTCTGACAAACTTTTTATCTCCAATTGTCTTACGTTATATGATAATTTGTGATGTCATATAATGGGGTTTAAAAAAAATCAATTTCGATTTTTTCTATTGATATCTTATTATGTCCACTAAAGTTGAGCGGATTTCTATCATATTTTCCTCTCTTTTGATTTTTGATTCTTCAATTCTGAAATTTTTGATTAAATCATTTGATCCCAATCTGATTCAATCCAATTCTTGAATCCTAATTTTTTATTTTTATTCTTCTAGTGAAGTTTTTCTTACGCAACTTAATATTCTCTCTCTATACTTTCGAATCTTCTCGATCGCAATTCGCTTCCAATCTACCTTTTCATCAATGTCAGAATATATAAAAGGATAAAGCCAATTTATGAATTTAAAGCTTAAGCAATTTCAAGTTTTACTATCATTTGGATGAGTAGATCATTTATATTATTGTATAGTGAAAAACAAGCACGGTACGACAATCATGTCAAATTTTGTATTTTGAAAAAGAAAAATACTTCTCTCATATTGTTGTCAAATGTTGGCCTTTTGAAAGAGAAAACTGAATTTTTTCTATTACTTATGTATGTCCTTCACATTCAAGGTGAACATTATATCTATCGTGTTTGTTACCATGAGTGGCTGGTGAATTGGAACAAATGGATGATCTGCCATTGAAGAATAATTTTTAGACCTTTTTCTTAATCATTTAATATTCTTATATTGTTGCAAATTTGAAAAAATGGGTTTATGTATTTATTGTAAAGATGTTCTACCATTGCTGCAAATTTAAAATTTTAGCTTTATGTATTGGAAAGATATTGTTTTCTATAACTTGCCAAATAAAGGAATTTATAAATCATTATATATCTGACTTCACTTATTGATAAGATATCAAGACTTGGGAAATAAACAAATACAGATACCCAATTATTAATTGATTATTCATGTTGCTATTCATATAATTTTTGCATTATTCCCATCTATTTCAAGTTCAGATTAAAGATACTAATATATGTCAATTTGTCTTTCTTTTTCTGTATGTAAAAGAGAATTACATTTTGTTAGATAATTCTGCATATCCTACAGGCATCAAGGATTTATCAAAAATATATATATATATATATATATATTCGCGGAGAAATGTTAGGGTTGTTTATGTTTTAAGTTCTTAAAGTAAACAATTTTTTTTTTTTTTGAAAAGTTACTTTTCTATTTATTGTCAATTTATATAGCTAATAAGATTCCATTTAATTGTTGCCAAACGGACACTTTACATTTTAATGATGAAATTGTCCATTTGGATGAAAAATGCCAAATTTACAAATGTTGCGTCTTTTGGTCAATATTTAAAGGTTGGGGCAAAGTGTAAATAGACGCAATGGTTGTGGACTTTGCCGTGATTTACCCATATATATATATATATATATATATATATATTAAGAGAAATAAGTCTCGGTACCTTTTTTATAGCAATTTTCTCGCCTTTTTATTTGGTAAACTTTGGTAAAAGTACTTAGAAGATTTTTGAACCAATGACAATTGAATTTAACACTCAAACCTTAACAACTTTGCCCATTTTTCTTCTTGCTAAATTTTTTCAGCTAATAAATCAAAATATCAAGTCTGAAAGGTCAATTCCAAAACAAACTCTAATCCCTCTTAATTTGTTTATTCATCATCTCTACCGTTTGTATTAGTGAATTTAATGTTATTTAAATTTTTTTCTTTTTGCATTTTACATTTTTTTAAGATTTTTGAAAATGTGATCGGTAACGGGTATTTTTTACTCAACCAACCCAAATCACCTTGCCCCGTACTCGATTGAAATGAGTATAGGTAAGGTGATGGGGGGAGGCGTATCTAACCAGAACATTTAATAATTATAGAGGTGGAAAATTTAAATTTAATAATATTGTACATTTGTTGTTGAACTTATGTTTTCAAACGTATTGAATGATGTTAATAAATTTTTTTATTATTGTATATGTACGAGATATTAGATATAAGAATATAAATTGTCTTCTAAACAATTTTGAATTTCATGATTACTAAGTCAATTGATCGTACTTCTATTTTTATATATATTCTATGGAAATGTAAATATTGCAAATTTATTATGTAACTGTCTAATGATATATTTTAATAAGTTCTTTACCCGTGCGAGTGTGTGTGTGTGTGTGTATATGAAGGATGATTTACCCAAATATTTATCATTGTATTATTTCTGCGTTTTATTTTATTTATATATACTATACTTTTTTTTCCTTTTGCAAACTTTATATATACTAGAATCTTAAAAAGTCTTAATTGAATACACTCCTTAAATATTCGCCTTATTCGTGTGCAATTTTTGTTATATTTTTTTTATTTCAATCACCAGATTCTATATCTTATTTTTTGAGATAATTTCAGTTCGCCTAACCGTTGGGTCGTCATTTAATTTTATTTCCTTTTTAATTTTAGACATAGATCGATAAATATATTTTATTTTTCCTAAAATAAAATATAGAGTAAAGTAGTTTCCTCTTTGAATTCAAAACTTGATGATGATTATTATTAATAATTATTATGTTGTAAATAAACATTTACCCCTTTCATTTTAATGTTATTTTAATTTAATGTTTCAATATAATTAATTTTGTCGCGACGTGAATAGTGTGTGGATGAGTTTATTGTGTTTCGTACTCTAGTCTTAGATCCCACATTACTTGCACAACGTGTGTGTGTAACATACATTCCATTTCGCGTCTAACAAAGTTATCATAATAATTTTATTAATCGGCGTGTGGCGTCAATAATTTAGACCCTAATTAACGGGCAAGTAGATGTTTTATTGCCTAAAAATTTAGAGGGGTCTTTTTGAAATTTTTTTACTTTGTTTTGAGTTCTTATTATCAATTCATTCTTTATAGACTTATATGGTCTAATGACATCTTCATTGTCATCCGACACTTGGTTAAAGATAAGGGTTTGATTGTCCACTCTACACTTGCATTGTACCATCAAAAAAAAAAAAAAAAAAGGAAAAAAGAAAGAGAAAGAGGGAGAGGGAGAGGGAGAGGGAGAGAAAAAAATGGAACTCCATATTTAGCAATCAAATATTTTTTAATTTCATTTTTGAAATTTTGTTTCTTTTACTATTTTTACCTTTTTTCTCCACTTTCCACGTTTCAAAGCATAATTTGCTTAGTTCCATTGATTATTATACATGGCCTATTATATTCACACTACACATTTTTATATCTACACTACAATTTAATTGAAACGATAGTCCTTAATATATAAGCATTGTTGTTATGTACATTTCAAATATTTTTGTTTCATATTTTTATAATCAATTTTTTAGTTATTCTCGTATTGATGATTTCATTTGAAAAAATTAATTATATTAATCTGATTTTAAATAGAGAAATAATTTGTTGCGTTTCTATTTTATTTTTATTTCTTATTTAAAAATATGACGATCAAATAAAATTTTTACACTATCTTCAAATATTTTTTGAAAGAAAATTGATGTCTCAAATATAAAATGTACTAATCGTTCAAAAGTTGAAGATGAAAAGTGAGATCAAAAAATTATGAACGTAAATATTAAAATATTAAAAATTAAGGACTAATAATATAATTAATCTGTGGTATGGTTAGTAAAATATATAGTATCAATATAACTACCCTTATTACATACACTTGCATTTAGTGATGTCAGTGAGCTCTGCCCTGCGAAAATATAAGGTGAACCGCGACTTGTGAATTAGATTGGGCTGGGGCATATATCATATTACTGATTTTCCAACTGGCCTTTTTTTTTTTTTTGGTTAAAGCTCTTCCTTTGCAAGATTCGTAAGATCAAGCCCCCTAAATTTATTTATAATATAATAATAAAAAAGCATAAAATCATAAAATTTTTGAGAGTTTGATTTCAAGTTTTTAAATTTTTGTTTTTTAAGAAACAAATCGCAGATTAGTAGAGCGTCTTTGAACCGATTTGTATCCACCCCGTGATCCGTGACAGATTGAAGAATTCGACCCAATATGTCCCGTCGATTTTTGGATCGGTAAATTTTTTAACCATTCGATTTGTCCACTGTATTTCGGTCTGGATCAAGTTTTTCTAACATCACTACTTACATTGATTACAAACAAGAAGTCATGGAAATGTGATCATTTGCATTGATTTAAGTTTTTTTTTTTAAAAAGGATAGTATTATTATTTTTTTGAAAGAAAAGAAACTATTATTTTATGTGTAGTTATATCTATACCACTCTTTTTACTAACCACATGACAAGATAAATACACCACCATCAAAGTGTATTTTTTATAAACAAACTATATTTAGTTTACAAATCTAACCTAAATTTTAAAAGTAAAATAAATTACAAACCAAAAAAAGGGGAGGGGAAATTTTCACCACATCCTCCTTCTTCTTCTAAAATTCCCTATTTTTTTTCTCTCCCCCAAATCTTCCACCCAACAAGAGATCCCACACAAACACATACATACAACGTGAAGATCCTTAAAATTTAATAGGTTCATTTGTTGTTAGATGTTATGCAAAAAAATAAATAAATAAAAATATAAGAAAAGGATTTTATAAATTAATTTCAAAAGAGATCGCTCACTGTTTCGAAATAACCGAAAAGTATGTTTGGGTTAGCCAATGAGGTGGGTCAGAATGGGCTAATAAGTGGACCAAGGTTAAGAAGGCATAAGGAAAATGCTATTTTGTAGGAAAGTCGTTATCAATTTTTCCCCCACAAAAAATGGTGATTTTATTATTTTACTTTTATATATTGTATGATTGAGAAATATATATATATATATATATAAGCAGAATTTATCTAACTCAATTGATTGTCGGACACAATTAGAAATAATTTTTCTGCTCATTGTCTGGCTTTTTAAAAAAAAACTAATTTACTGACATCATTATTCTATTATTATAGTTTTCTTTATTGTTATATTTTTCCTTTTAATCATTTAATTTAATATTTTCATTTTAAAACTCTATTTACATATTAATTTAATATTTTTATTTTGAAATCATATCTACATATTACATTTTGGTTAGTTATGATTAGTTATGTCTCATATTTGCCTAATGGATTTCAATTATCCGATTGTATAATTTCATATTTTATGTTCTCCTACTATATTGTATTTTATTTTCTCAGTATAATATGTCTATGAAATGCACATTTGTAAAGCATAGTAGTTCGTAAATTCACAAGTGTGAAACTAATATGGATTATGCTATTGGGTTTTATTGTCTTTAAAGGAAATAAAAAATAATAATTAATAAAAAAATTATTGGTTCAATTATTATACTTTTCCTTATTGTTCTATTTTTCCTTTCAATCATTTAATTTAATATTTTTATTGTAGAACTCATCTACATATTACATTTTAGTCAGATATATCTCACATTTGCCTAATGTGTTTGAGTTACATGAAAATAGATAATATATCAATCTTGATTTCAATATTATTATTGTATTTTTCCTTATTAATATATTTTTCCTTTTAATCATTTAATTTAATATTTTTATTTTGGGACTCCATCTATATATTATAATTTAGTTAGATATATCTCAGATTTGCCTAATGGATTTCAATTTTACTTTATTCAATTGTATAATTTTATTATTTTATGTTCTTTACCCCATTGTGTTTTATTTTGTCAACATAATATGTCCATGAAATGCACAAGTGTGAAGCATAGTATGTCTGTGGAACGCATGATTGTGAAATTAATATAAATTATGTTATCGGATTTTATTGTTTTTAAAGGAAATAAAAAATAAGAATTAATAAAAAGATGAAGAGCGTCGTGTATTACACTTTTCCTTATTGTTATACTTTTCCTTTCAATCATTTAGTTTAATATTTTTATTTTGAGATTCTATCTACATATTACATTTTTGTTAGATATATCTTATATTTACCTAATGAATTTGAATTACATGAAAATAAAAAATATATCAATCTAGATTTCAATATTATTATTATATTTTTCCTTTTAATCATTTAATCTAATATTTTTATTTTGAGATTATATCTGTCTATTACATTAGATAGACAATTACATTTTAGTTAGATATATTTCATATTTGCCTAATGTATTTCAATTTTACTTTGTTTGATTGTATAATTTCATGATTTTATGTTCTCCTACTCAATTATACTTTAGTTTGTCACGATAATATATCCGTGAAACACAGAAGTGTGAATTACAATATATCCGTAAATGCACGAGTGTGAACCTAATATAAAATTGTACTATCGGATTTTATTGTCTTTAAAGAAAATAACAAATAAGAATTAATAAAAAAATTATTAGTTCAAAGAGATAGCGATAGATTAATAACAAGAATTTAAAATTATGTCATCAAAATAAAGAATTGATTGTATGCTACTTGCAAACATATGATGCACATTAATTCTATGTAATTTTTTTATTAGTTTCTTTATGACATTAAGTCTGACAAATATAACTATGTTATATTTTATTTATGAAATTCTTTTAGAACTGTACCTGTACAACACACAAGTGGAAATTTAGCAATTTAAAAAATGGTAAATTTATTGTATTTTGTTTTAAAAAAAATTGCATAAAGAGCAAGAATGAGTGCATTGAAATCAAATGATAGCATAGAGTCGAGAAAGCTAACATGGGCCTTTAATCATCCACGTGGGTGTTTTTAGGTGTAGTCTGTGGTACCGTTATATCACAATTTTCTTACCAAAATTGTATTTTCCTATGATATTTTAGACTTTTTAGGTTCTTTGGGTAATTCTCGCGGTAATAAATTGATTTGATTAGATTTGATTGTTCTGGTTTTGTGATAATCTAATTTCATTTAAAATTATTTTAATTTTTTTATGTAAATGGTAATGTTATTTATATAATAGTTTACTTTTTTTAATCATTTTTAATTTCTTTTGTGGTCTACTCGAGTCATATCTTATTTTATTAAATAGATTTTATTAGATAAATGTTGGAGATAATTACAATAATTCTTGCAAATTATTATCAATAATCTTATCTTTTGTCAAATAGAATTAGTTTATTTTAGATACGCGCATTAATATCTTGTTATAATCACTTATTTTGAAAAATTTCCTTAAAATTAGGCTGATTTATACAAGTGTTTATTAGGTTACTTATTTTTTAATTATTTAATAATCTTTTATTCTCATCATGCAGAATTCATTTACATATTTCATAATGTTCTTATATATTCACTCAATAAATAAATAAAATAGTTTTTGATAAATAGTTTATAATAAATAAGTATTAGTTCACGACAATATAACGAAATATTATTGTTAACAAGTGCCTATAATCATAAGTTATTCAATTTTATGTACTAACCATTTTTAGTATTGCCCATGCAAAACACATGTGAAAGTCTAGTTTATATAATGTCCAATCTATCTATATATTAATTAATCTATTAAGTGTCTAGTTTCCATTTTTCTACCTAAAGTTGGACTCTGTAAGAAACTTGGTGATATCATAATTCAATTTTTTTTTGTTATTTCTGGTCTAATATTTTGGTACATTTTATGGGTTTCGATTTTCTCTCCATTTTATTTGCCATTTTTTTCTCTTATCCACGTCAACTTCCTTTTCAAGATTACAAATTGATTTGTTAAATATTTGAAAGATAACAATTTGATTTGCTCAACGAATTGGGTTAATATATATATATATTTTTTTTGGTCCTCAAATTAAGTTAAAACTTTTATCATATTTTTTAGTTACTTCTTTTCTTAAAACGAAAACTTGGCTTTAAGAAGTCGAGTGTTGTTTTTGAAACTAACAAACTGTATTTGTATTTTTCTAGGTAAATATATATATTATTATTAAAATTATTAAAATTAAAATAGTATAGTCAGTCAAACTTATTCTACCGCCTAAAATGAGTAAACTATGCGGTACCTCTTATATTTTCTTTTTTATTAGTGTTAATATGTTGGACTAAAATATCAACATGGTATTATGGGTACTTACACAAATTAAAATAAGGTATTATCATACGAACTGATATCGAGAAGATACGTATATCATAATACATATTCAATATGTAATATTATACCATTAACTAATAATATTGAATAAGTTAGATAATTTATAAAGTAAATTATAATAAAACATTAAACGAAAATTAGGGAGTAACTATTAGTAACTTATTAATAAAAATACTAAATAAAAAACATATATTTACTGCTTTTGTTATGTAAATTTACTTGCGGGCAAGTATTCAATATTTTATTATTTATTATTACTATTATTATTGAAATTTTTTAGAATTAGTGTTGGGAAACTAGTTAATATTCTCAAAATTCATTAATTCTTTTAAATTTGTCAAGGTTGATGTGGGGGAACATTGGAGCAAATTCTCATCATGATCATTTGAAAAAGATCTCTTATTAAATTAAACTAGATTTTTTTCACTCGTGCGTTGCACGAGTATAGTTATAATGTACATTTATATCAAAATTGACATATGAGTATAGACATCATTTTATAAGTAGAGTATAATATACTAGTTACGTTGCATAAAATTATGAATTGGTATGAAAATTATAATTTACCATAAAATATTTGTAGTAAAATACTCAAGTTCATAATTCTGATCTCCTCCAAACTTGTTGTGTAAATTCACACGTCTAATTTATATAAAGTTGTAATAATTAGCAGTCAAATAATTAGAGATGATAATTTGACATATCGATCTATAAACCCGTAGAGACATGCCTCTAATATGATTGACCTGTCACGCCTAATCAGGGCAAAAGAAGGTGTATGAGGCAATATTATCTGACCCGCCGTAGATCTATGGCGGGTGCGAGTCAGGTTGGACCCGCACTATAGACATGTGACCCACCAAATATTTTTTATTTTTAATAAACTTATTTCGAAAAATGTGTGGAAATTATCAAAGATCGCAACTTGACTAATCGACCATTAAATTCGAGATAGTCTATTTTTATTTTTTAATTATATTATTTTTTAAAAGAATTTTTCTGTCGAATTAAAAAAAATCAAGTTATTATATTAGTTAATGTTGAGAGCCTTAAAATTCTAAATAAATGTTTTGTTTTATTCTAAGTTCATTAATTAATAATGCGTTGCACAAAACAATAATTGAAAGGGAAAAAATTCATGAGTATTTTTGTGGGTCATGGTGGCATCCCAACCCGTGCTGTGACCTGACAGTCATGACCTCTCATATGAATTTGTAGGTTTGGGGCGAGTCTGGGTGACTTCAAGACTCATGGGGCAAGTCCAGAGTATGGCTAACCCGCCCAATTGTCATCGCTATAAATAATCACATCACATCACAATCAACTATTGCAACTATAAGTTTAGTCTCTCATTCGTGCGTTGTACATGAAGACTAATTTTCAAAAAAATTCAATAATAATAAATAATAAAATATTAGACAAATACACATTACCGGATTTGCATAGCAAAAAAAATAAATATACAGTTTTAATTTAGTATTTAACTCATTAAATTAATGTTTTATTAATATTATATTAATAGTTACATATTTATATACTCAATTAATGTTTTACTATATTTCGCTTTGAAATCATCTAACTTATTTAATATTATTAGTTAATAGTCTAATAATATGTATTGGGCGTGTACATACCCGTATTCACTCGATACTCGTTCAGATAAAAATTTTCATATTCATGAGAAAGTACTCTCTCGACGTATCCTTTCTGTGAGTGAAATTCAAAATTGATAGTTATAATTAAAATGTTAAATAGGGATATATTTGTAAAGAAATGTAAGTTAGACTTTTTAAGATGAAAAGGACCATATATGCGAGATGTTCTAAAAAGGAAAATAAGATCAGTTAATTGCAATTGAGGGATTAATTTTTTTTTTTGTAGTTTATTTTCTTCTTGTGGATTTCTTGTCTCTTTGTTCACCAAAATTTTCGCTAAAATTCATTATTATTTTCTTCAAATAAAAATATCGATCAATTAGTATTCAACCCGTACATTGTACGGGGAGATAAATTTCCAATGTTTCATATAAAAAGAATTCATTATATAAATTGCAAAAAAAAAAAAATAGTCCCAATAATAATTAAATCAAATCAAATGAAATAACAATATGAATTCAGTCGATATTTTGAATGCTTCACATTTATGGAGAAAAAATACTAAAAAATAAATTATTTATATCTTCTACAACATAATCATTGCAACATAAATGATTATAGAAACAAAGATTAAAAAAATAGTCACAAAGATTTTCAAGTTAGATCATAGATGTCAAGAAAATAAACTTTAGCCAGATATTATTATAAATAAATAAATAAGAGATAGTACCAGAAAATTAGTTTATAATGCGTTTGTTCTCAAATAATTCAATAACGGGAAGAATAATTCTAAAAAATACTAATTCATAAGAAATTAAACAGTTATTCGCCATCAAATTTACACCAGTAGTGGATAATAAAAAATTATAAAAACTCATAATTATATATAAATATTAATAAAACAGAAATGAGGAAATTAAAATAAAAAAGGAATATAAAGAACTAATAAACTAATATAAATTATTGAAAACTCCTGATGAATATCTAAATAAGAAAAGTTTAAATTTTAAAACTTGAAAAATAAAATCAATTGAAAATCAATTGGTGGAATAATTGAATCTAAATTATTATGTAACATCATGATGAGGTCAGTAAAAAGTGAGAAAATTATAATTGAGAATTCAAATTTAATTGAAAATTATTATATTATATATTGTATATATGATGATGATTACCAAGCCTCTCCATTGTCATGTATTTCTTGCTATTGCAACATATATCAGTTGAGCCAATCGGTAAGAGTGTGGAACTGCTTGATGACTATTCGACTTGATCAACAGTTATTATGCACTTTTATAGCAATTGATGCATTCTTCAATCAGAACCACTAATTTCAGGATTCTATTTGAATCAAATCAAATCTTGTGTACTATTTCTTTCTTGTCTTTTTATATATCTGATTTCTCAGATTCTAATTCTTGTGTGGTTTGAAATGATGTCTTTGGACTCTTTTGTGGTTTACCACAAAAGCAAAGATCTTCCCTTTCTTTTTTTTTTTTTTGATCCGTAAAGATCTTCCCTTTCTTCTTTCTCGTAAAAAATGTTGGAGCAACTCATTATTGTCATATGCTATTAATTATTATTAGTGTTAATTTCACATATCGTTCTCAACCTTTAGAGTTAATATTGATTGGGTCTTTAACCTTTTTTTCAACCCGCTAAGTCCCCAATCTTTCATTAGTTCGCACATATTACCCTTTTTAACTGTTTCCGTCAATTTCACCGTTAACTTATCGAATAACCATAATATAAACAAAAATTTTAAAAAATAAAAAAATTTAATTAAAAAAAAGTGAAAGACAAGGGGGTAAGCTTTGGCTGCCTGAAATAGTAGTACTTTTGTTATCATTTCCGGTAGCACAGAAGGGAAACTCCCCGGCCAGAAGCGGCTATCATTTCCGGCATCCTTTTTGGCAGCAACCCTTTTTTCTTTTTCTTTTTTAATTAAAATTTTATATTTTTAACATTTTTGTTTTTTAATTTAAAATATTAAGGGAGATGATAGTAATTCATTCGAGAAGTTAACGGTGGAATTGACGGAAATCGTCAAAAGGGACTATATGTGCCAATTAATAAAAAGTTGGGGACTCAGCAGTTGAAAAAAGATTAGGAACCCAATTTATACTATAGGAATCTAGTCGATACTAACTCTAAAGGTTGGGGACGATATGTGAAACTAACCTTTATTATTATTAGGTTAATTTCATGAGTAATGATCTAATGCCAGATCTCTGACGACATTACACCGTCAACTAATTATATCAATAATCTTATATAGAATAATAATCATAATTAGTTGATGACGTTGTGTAGCTTTTTAGAAAATGAATAAAATTGTAGGGGCATTTAAACCTCCTATCGAGCTTTAAGTGGAGGCTTAAAATACTACCGAAACTTAATAATAAATAATCATAAATCAGTTTTTTATTATTTTATTAAGAGTCTGTTTGGCATTGATTATAAATCAAATGGCTTATAACACATTTTAAATTTTAAATTATTGAGACACTTGTCAAATTCTCTTATTGATACCCCACCCTAAAACACATCAAACAACAATTTTTTAAAATTTAACCAATTAAATTAAGCCACGTGTCTTTAAAATTTAAAATGTGTTATAAACTATTTGATTTATAGTCAATATCAAACAGACCCTAAGTTGAAACGAAAACAGAACGATATAGCAAATGCGATCACCGCTTGCGTAAAAGAAAACAGTGTGACGTAAAAGAAGAAAAAGGTGATGATTGGTGCTATGAACCTAGTCGAATTTTTTAAAATGTGGATGGAAATCATTTGAATTGTTCCTTCACTCTATTGTTACATATAGTTAGGTCAATAACATTAAATTGAATATCCTTCAAAAAAAAAATTCTAAATTGAATAATTAATGCGCTCCTCATATTGCGATTTTGAAACTCTCTTTTCCATGCTGGCAAGTCTGAGATTTCATCATAACAAACTTACGTGCCATTTAGATTTTATCACAAAATAATTTATTATTTGAAGAATAATAATTAACAGGATGTTGCTATAGTAGTTGAGAGCGATAAATAGCGTATACTATGTGAATAAAAACATTTACATTACATTTTTTAAACTTTAAATATTAAACTTTTGATTTTTAGTACATAAAAATGTAAAACATAGTTTTTAGATTTGCCTTTCGATCTTGCCATTCCATATAATCATATGGTTTTTGGATTTGCCTTTCGAACTTGCCATTCGATATAATCATATGGTAGGAGGTACATGCCTAAATGGTAAATCAATTCGATGTTGATAAAAGCTAACATGAATAAGAGTTTAGAAGACATAAGAAAAATGAAATTTCACGTAAAAATTTATAGAAATGAAATGTATTTTTATGGAGTTAATTTATTTATGATGACAATGAGAAAAAGGAGAAGTCAAAAGGTCCGATTTTCATTTATAATTTTATCTATTGACGTGATTGGATAATGTTACTCAGTTCCAAGTAGTGATTGCAACGGGTCCCCCACTCCGACTCGTGAAGGATTTTGCCCGCCCCCGCTAGCCGCCAAAATTTGGGTTGGGGCTGGGTGGGGCGGGGTTTCTGACCCGTTTATCATTTTTTAATATATTTTTTATTCTTTTCTTAATTTTTCTATTTATTTTTAATTGTTTTAATTTAAACAAGGCAGGGCCGGGCAGTTTGGGTCGATCCCGCCCCGCCCCGCTAACCCGTGGGACAAAAAATTTTTGCCCCGTACGGTTCAGGGCCCCACGGGTTTTCGGACGGGTCAGTTTAAATTGTCATCCCTAGTTCTAAGTATACATTTAATAAACTTGTTTAAAGTTTCACTAGTCATTTTGCCTCAGTTTATTTGTCAATTTTAAGAAATTATACCTAAAATTAAAACCCCATTTTTAATGTCCAAAACACCAACATTTCATTTATTATCACATTTTTCTACTAATCAATGTTCTCCTTCTTCCCCATCACTTCCTTTGTGATGCAGGCGAAAGTATCACAGAAGATTAAGATGGGATTATAAATGTTTTTTTTTTTTTTGAAAGTATGAGATTATAAATGTTGATTCACACAAAATAAATAAATGGGCTGAAGTCTTCTAAATAAATGGGCTGAAGTCTTAGAATCTCTATCTCCATCACTTTATCTCTCTGTCTTTCCTCTCTCTTTATTTGTACATGTAAACATCTCATCCCTCATCTTTTCGATCCTCTCTCATCCTCCCATTTTCACTCTCTCATTTTATAGGCTAAAAAACGCATTAATCTTCAAGACGTTTAGAAATTTCAGAAGTTATTAGTCTCCAATCTTCTCTCCACCTATTCTCTCTTGGTGGCAAAACTAAAAAATGATCTAACACCACATGCATGACACTATATAGTACCACACAATCATATGACATGCATCCAATATATACGAGTAACGTTCTAGCGCTATATGTGTGGTACCTTATTGGCACCACACAACCTATGTGGCGTGCATGTAGAGTGTCTATATACACGCTACATAGGATGTGTGGTGCTATAAGGTACCACACATATGACGCTAAAATATTTTCACAATACATACCACATGGTTGTGATTTCCCATGTAGTGTGTCCTAGTGCAGGTCACATAGTCATATAACAGCGTATAATATCATATCATATAGTGTTAGATCAGGACTCAACAAAACCTAACATTTTCTTTCCACTTTCTTTGCTGTTGGGTGGCATAATATTGTAGGGCCTCTTTATGCTGTCACCTAGATGGTACCATCCGTTAACATGTCTACACAAAATTGTTCACCATAATGGGAAGAATTATGCTACATGTGTATAATTAGTATACAATCTTTTTACACACTCATGTAACCCATTTCATTGTAATAAATGATGTAGTGTGCAAAAAAATAGAATTACCATATGATTGTGTGAAAAAAATTATGTAAAAAATATGTAGCATAATTCTTGAGAATCAAAGGAGGAAAAATTGTGCCAGTTGCTGACGCAATACACACCAAATATTTCCATGTGGCAGACACCATATTTAGCACCACCAACGGTTCACGTTATGGCATTGGTAATTTGTACTTTGATGGTGGGGTACCACCCTCCACCACCGCCTGGCGGCCAACTCAGCCACCGCCAGTGCCACCCAAGCCCCAAACCCGACTCCATGGCCACGTGGCGGCTTCTCTTTGGTTCTCTCAAAAGATGATTTTTGGTGTTAAAAAAAAAAAACTCCCTGCCTCAAGGGGAAAGTAATGGAAGAAGCCACGTGTCAGACAGGAAACCAGATGCTGACGTGGAATGGCAGTTTCTTCCTATGATTACGTCACATCTTCTTGGACCCACTGAGACCCGGTGAGTGCATAGATACGTCAGCTATAAGCCCACATAGGCCCATCCATAATCGAGGTCAATATGACGTCATTGATTTTAGCATAATACAGGGCATCTCTCCATGTGATTGACCCCATTCCATTTTAAGATGTGTTTGGTGGCTCGCAAAACTGGGGTAGAAATAAATAATGTTTATT
Source organism: Nyctanthes arbor-tristis (assembly GCA_963692815.1). NCBI lineage: Eukaryota > Viridiplantae > Streptophyta > Magnoliopsida > Lamiales > Oleaceae > Nyctanthes > Nyctanthes arbor-tristis. The sequence goes on along the minus strand of CAVNYN010288649.1, from coordinate 16,876 downwards.
TTTATTCTTTGTTATAATAAATAATTTCTCGAAATTTTTTTTCCCGAAAATAAAGTGAGACAGTATAAAAGGATTTGAGATGCTATTTGTTACCTCGGAAGGAAAAAAAGAATTGTGTAAGAAAAAATGACAAATTAAATAAGAGTAATATTATTTAACACTATAGGTACTTAGCACTATATTAAAGTGTCATTAAATGATAAGTTGAATTAAATGAGTCCTTTATTTATTTATTTAATTTCACTTATCATTTTATGTCACATTAGTTACCACCTAAACTGATGCCACGCACTACTGGTGCTACATAGCATTATTAATTGAATAAACACAATTTTTTTTTTCATGCAAACTATATAATGTGTAAGAAACTACAAATTGCTCTAACTGTTAGTACCACTTTTACAAATAGTGATAGAGAGAAATTAGTGTTTAAAAAAAAAAAAAACCCTGAGTTTTAGACCAAAAAAAAGGGACCGTGCTAGTGAAAGCATGAATGAATTCCTAAGGCAGTGTTCTGCTTTTACTTAAAGAGTTTTCTATTTTCATTTTCTCAAATATTTTCTATTTTCTATTTTTTGTATTCTATTTCCAATTTGCTGAAAATGAGTTTAGTTTGTCATTTTTGAAAGTTGTTTTCTGAAATAGAAAACATGAAAACACGTTGTGTTTGACATTTTGCAGAAAACTTTTAATTGGCATTTGCAATGAAGTTACATGTGGATCAAAATATATGTATTATTACTATCAATAAATGACAACATATTTTTAAGTCAAAATTAAACAAATAAATAAAGTGTCTAGTAGATTATTATTATTTTTTTGGGGGAACTTCTCATATCGAACTTATGTTGGCATGTACAAATAATGGATATAATAGTACAAGATTGATCCCATCATATGCTACACATAAAAATGAACAGCATACATACGTCAATAAGGTTTAATTAAAGTTTCATGTCAAGAGAATGGCAAAATCTTCAACGTCAATCTTGTCCCAAGATAACCAACAAGTAATATGAGTTTGAATCATAGTTTACAATTGCATCAAAATTTAATCAAAGTTTTATCGTTCAGGTTTGGATCATACTCAGTGCATATGAGTAATAATCATTTAAGTAGAGGGGAAGAGTGTTATGTGTCTTAGTTGAAAAGTGAGAATAATTTTTTAAGGTTGAATTCGCGTATTAACAACATAATTGCAATAGACAAAATTATACTACACTAGTCCCTTACCCGTGCGTTGCACGGGAAAACCAAATATTTGAAAAAATAATATTTTACTTGAAATACCATAAAAAGGAAGATGTAATATTAACAATATAGTAATAAAATAAAATCAGTTCTTTCGTTCAAATTAATAATGAAAACCAAAACACTTAAAGTCATTTAATTAATATATATATATATATTTTTTTTTTTCGAGCAAATCAATTTGTTATCCTCTAAGTCTTGGAAAGCTTAAGGAAAAGAGATTGATGGGATAAGAGAAAAAATGGGAAGATAAAATGGAGAGAAAATTGAAACCTGGAAAATGTACCAGAATATTATATCAAGAATAATAAAAAATATATATAGAATTATGACATCACCAGCCTTCTTATGAAGCCCAACTTTAGGCGGGAAGATAAAAACCAGACACTTAAGTCATTTAATATATATATACATATATAGATGTGATCTTTAAACATTTTCTATACAAAACATGAAAAAATTTCTAGCACTGATATGACACACGTATGGCGAGGCGATAACATGTTCATGCATGCCACGTGCATACATTTAGTAAAACACAGCCTATTTATAGGGAAGTTTTATAAATTCTGTTACAAAATAAAGTAAATTTACCATCTTAACATTAAATTATTTTTCTCTACCCTGTTTTATGAAAAATTTTACGCTACAAATAGCATTTTCCTACAAAACATACTCTTTTACTGATGATACATGTTTATTGGGTACTTTCCGTGCCTGTAAATCTACTTCGTACTTTTTTTAAGTAAAATTACAATTGCATTTTTAGCAGTACAAATACGTATATAAATATAATTTATAAAGAAGCATAGCACAATATAAATCTACAATAAGTAGAACAAACCCCATAAGAATCTAATAATAATGAATTGAAATAAGTTAGTAAAAATTTAATTGAAATTTGAAATATGTTGTGATAATTGAACACTTATACATGCATACTTATACACGTGACATCCAAATTAAGTTTTAAAGATTGAGGTGAGGATGAATGTTATATGGATAAATATCACATGTACATATATGCACAATAACCAATTACCCACAAGTAGGTGTAATAAAATTATTGAATTAATGGACAAAAGAATCAAACACAAATTCATTAACAACCAAACCGGGGGCCACAATTTGTTACGTAGCGATGTAACCCCACCACCCCACAAACACCCTCCACGTCCATTGGAAATTATTTTATATATGAACCCCATTATCCCCTCAATTTCAAGGAAGTATTTTCACCCTCTTGAAAGTTGAAACCATACCATTTCGTTCCCACTGCTGGCGATGCAAGAGGTCCGCGGTTATCGGCTGCTGGAAGATGGTGGAGTTAGGCTAGAATTGACTCCGACCACCACCTCCCCGCTTGCCATCGACCTGGCCGAGTCGCCAGAGATGCGAATCCAACGCCTGATATCTGAGAATCCTGTGATCATCTTCAGCCGTTCCTCTTGCTGCATGTGCCACGTCATGAAACGGCTTCTCTCCACCGTCGGAGTCCACCCCACCGTCATCGAGCTGGAGGAGGATGAGATCGCAGCTGTCGGCAGCGGTGGCGCCCCGGCTTTGTATATTGGCGGCACCAGCGTTGGTGGGCTGGAAAATCTTGTCGCCCTTCACTTGAGTGGGCATCTAGAGCCTAAGCTTAAAGAAGTTGGTGCTCTTACAAATATGGTATTTTAATTAAGCTTAATTATTAGTGATAATTATCTTAATCTAGCCTTTGAACAAATTGTATTAGAACTTAGAAGAAAGTAGTAATTTTTTGCTTATTATATTATTGGTACAACCCGTACGTGTAAAATTTAGTGATTTCCTAGCTTGTAATTTGTGATATTTAGAGTGAGATTAAGCTGAATTATGTACTCGTATATGTTATAATTCAATTATCTTTATCTTTTATCTCTTTCTTTTTAAACTTCAATTCAATTCAATTCAACACAATTTATCTAGTAAGACAGATGGTGGAGTACTATAGATAATTATACATATGATAATGAGTGATTACGGATTATATCGAATCCAATGTATCAAAAATGTCAAGAAAAGATCGGGGTTCTAGTTTTCAATGTAATTTGAACTAAATTAAAAGATCTACCCTACCATGTGTTAGATCATGAATATACCAGCAAATTGTGGAGGAATATTCTTGGGCTTGTTTAGAGGTGTTGGAAATTATTTTCAAGAATTTTGTTAAAGAAATTGCTTATATTCTGCACCATCTGCTTTTTGACTATAAAAACACATCTCAAATATGTGATTCCTTCAAAGTTAGGGTTGAACTAGACGTATGTCTCAGTGACATTTTTCATACGTTTGAATTTTAATTTAGAATGTTTTGTACAAGTATCGAAGATAAAGATATATATTTGAATTCTGTCAGTTGTCATTTTCCATTGAATTTGATACTTTGTGCCATTTGCAATATATAGTTGTTTGCCAATTAATTTTTCGTTCTCCAAGAAGTCATGCTTGAATTCGAAACCATTAAAAAGGCCCAAAAAAAAAAATGAAGATGAAGTCATGCTTGAATTCTCTATAATTTCTTTTATCTAAATGGAGGGTACCCCACCTTCCCTCTCAAAAAAAAAAAAAAAAAAAGGTAGAAAGTTTCAAGCTGTAGATGTATACCATAATAGTACCAAACATTTATGTAACATGCAATCAGCACATCATCTCACTATTCCCAAAGCATATATGGTAATACAATAGATTGTTTGGTGTTTATTACAATGGTAGCTTGAATTTTTTTTAAATAAAGTGTTTGAGACAAGCCCATAAATAAAATAAGTAAAATAATCACAGTGTTTGGATCAATGAAAGATATATATATTTTTTGAAGGGACGAAAGATATTATTTTAGTCGAAAGATTATCACCGAATACTTAGTTTGGTATTTTTATTTTATTATTATTTTTTTTTTGGGATACAATGAGATAGGGGAGGGAAAGTTTGGGAGTGGTGTAATTCGAGCCCAAAACTTGAGCATCTGATTACTTCTCCACAATTTGAACCACTCGTCTATATTTTTCTTATTTGATTACTTGTTGGGGAAAATTAAAGAGAACAAACCACACCAAATTGGAAACCAAAAATGAAAAGAGAACAAACCAAACCAAATTGGAAACCAAAAATGAATACATGTGGAGGAGAGGGGCCAATTTTTAAATTATTGGAACAAAAGATTCCGTAAGAAGCAACTTTAGTGATAGATGCAAAAGCTATATTTGATGTGATAAAAAAGAAACGAAGAAAATTTGAATGACTAAATTGACATCCATCCATTTATGATTCCATGTGGCTTTGCCAAATTCTATATACAAACATCTTTCTTATACTTTATTTGTTTTGATTTGATTGAAAATAACTCGCAATAGATTGTTTTTGTTGATCACGACTAAGAGATTGTACAAAATATTATGCATCAAAGTATCAAACCGTATTCCTTTCAGAGTTCTACTTGTACTCTTGTTTCTCTTGCTCATCAATATGATTAAAGGATTCAAAATTGTATCTGCAGTATTACATTTTATTACAGATTCTTTACGATGTTGGAGCTAGCTATCAACTTTCTATAGAACTTAAATCTCAAAATACAGGTCATGTGTCCCTAACTAGTCGTGCAACATGGCTCGTGCCTAAAAGAGTATCTCAAGAATCAACTTATATCACATCAGTAGTGTCTTTTCCACAATGGGGCTTTGCAATTTGCAATAGACAAAGGCTATGAAAACACAGGCAAGCCAGTATTATATATAATAAGGTGTGGTCACATGATATAGGACGAATTTACAACTCACACAAATAAATAACTTTTGGATTGTAAATCGAAAAGACACTCAATTCATTATTCAAAATCAACTGAGAATCTTATACACAATTGAGAAGCAATATAAATCGAGAAAAAGCAAACTCTAATAGTCACTTGATAGGCCGGGCTAAACTAGTAAAAGAAACCAGATTAATTCATAATCGTTGAATGTGCTTGACAAAATCATTATATTGTGTAACTACCAAGCAACTATATTTTCTAAAAGTAAGAAAAGTACTAAATTTAATTAATTTGCTCTTTCTGTCTTATCATCACACACCAAGCAAGCCTCCTAGAATCCAAAACTGGAGAATTTAAATGGAAACACACAGTGAAGCCATTTATAGACAAGAATGCACTCAATAATTGGACCCCACGAGGAATCTTTTACCCCCACCTCAAGAGAATCTACAACTCAATCTTTCAAAAAGATAGCAAAACATAGGTTTGCATTCAACACTTCAATCATTCTAAGTGAATACTTTATGCACTTATATTTAAGGAATGACAACCCCATAACTCATGTGGTAAAGCAGCCCACCAAAAAGGTTTACTCAGGACGTGATTGCATAGTGTCTAATTTTATTCGTAGTATTAAACAGAACAAAATAAAATATCAGTAGTATATATTAAAGAAAAAATTTTCAATTATTTTCTGGATACATTAAACGATAAACGGACACGTGTATATATACTACAAAACGGGTGTATATATGTATGTGACGACTGATGTGTGCAAGTATAATAAACGTAAATAATTAATCAGAGGTACGAAAGACTGTAGTACATCATGTTCTTCGTGATTAATTTAATATTCCAAGTTAGTATAAAGTTTTAAAAGCTCCTTTAGATGCTTTAATTTTGTTCCCTTCTATGTCACAAGTGACGTCATGTTTGCTTTGGCTTCTTTATGTGGCTTTCATTTATTAACTGTTTTCTTTTTCAACCATTACCTAATTGATTTGTTAATAATACAGATTACTAAATATGACGTTGGATTTCAACACATAGATTAAAGAAATCCAAATTTTCATGTTTTCAAACTCTTACATTTTTCTATTTTTTTAAATTTAAATTTGATCAAACTAATCACAATCACATATCTCATAGAATCTACTTAATTGTACTACACAAATCTCCCCTATTCAACTATACACACTATTTGTGAACCATACTTAAATGAATGACATGTTCTCATAAATAACTAAAATTATCATCAAATGTCACTACATAATATTATCATATAGACATGTGATGATCACGTACTCTTGGCAGTAAATAGGATTATTCAAAGAGAAAATCGGAAGAAATAATGCTTATTTTTGGGTTTGCGTTATGAAAAATGACTAATTTCCTAACTAACATTTTGTACTCCTGTGGTCAAACCTAAAATTTATAGATATAATTGACACTAAAATGTCTTCAAATATTATAACAATATTCATTATGAATGAATACATGATGTACGCCCCATTTTAATTAAAGACCAAAATTGTACCATTAAATTTCAAATTTAGTTTACATGATATATAGCTTATTTGTTTCTCTAATTTCAAATCGCCATTGACTAACAACACCAGTAGAACCTGTTTCACACGGAGTTAATCTACAGAATCAATGATATGTTCTATTAACAGAACCTATCATGGGTTCTTTAGAACTTTTGGTTTCACACAGCCATGTGGGCAAAAAGTACCAAATGAATTTTGAAAAAATTAAAAAATATATACAATAAATAAAGAAAATTATTCAAAGTCATAACAGAACAAGCAAAGAGAAACAAGGACGGCCTTTTTCCTTAGTAGATACTAGAAACGTAAAATATATGTTTTCTTAATCAAATCTTTTTTCACTTTAATAAAGAAAATTTATGTCTTTGAGATCGTACATCGTATACATATGTATAATAATAATCTGAGTGGTAGTCAATTAGTTTATAAAATAGTTGCCAAACAACCTTAGTATCTATATACGTGCGTGTTTAAGTGCGTATAGCGACCATAAAGCACTTGTTTATGTATTTTAAACAACTTTACTACTTTAGAAAGCGGACTTCCCTAGTAAAAACCTGCATATATTATTGTATATATGTATATATATGCGTTCTTCATTTACTTCCTTTCCTCTTTTTTTTTTGGAAAGGGTTTTAATTTTTTATTTTCGTGCACACTTTTTTTTTTTTTTTTAGGAGCTTTTTCTCTTTTAAAATACTAAGGAAAAACGAAAGAATGTGACAACTTTCGGACACATTCATTAAAAATATATTAGCTAGCACTAATGGACTAAGAAATTAATATATATATTGATATATTGTGACCTAACATTCTTAGCTTTTAGTGGTTCGAACAAGTGACGTAATAATTAGATACCCACGTATTAGGTGGGAGGTACCAAGTTTGAACCACATCCACCCTTCCCGTATCCCCACCCCCAATAAAAAATAATAATAAATAAATAAATTCTTAGCTTTCAAATGCTGTGTTTGCTTGGATTATATTTGGAAGAGTAATGCTATATATCACTACTGGTACTCAACACCAATTTTTGTAAAATTAAATAATCTATATATATATTAAGAGAATTAAGTCTCGGTACCTTATGTACCGCGATTTTCCCGCCTTTTTTATTTGATAAATCTTGTTCTTTTTTTTTTTTATATTTAACAAAAACGTTGGTGAAGGGAGTTCAAGAAAATCTGAACATGTGACAATTGAATTTAACACTCAAGCCTTAACCACTTTACCCATTTTCTTTTTGTTAAATTTTTTCACTAACAAATTAAAATATCAAATCTGAAAAGCTAATTTCAAAACAAACCCTGATCCCTCTTAATTCGTTCATTCACTATCTTCACCATGTGTCTTGGTGAGTTTAATGTTACTAGAATGTTTCTTTTTTCTTTTCTTTTTTCTTTTTTTTTTCTTTTTTTTTTTTGCATTTTACATTTTTTAGGATTTTTGAAAATATGATGAGTAACGAGTATCTTTTACCTACTCAACTCGAACCACCTTACCCCGTATTCGATTCAAAAGGGTAACTGGGGAGGCGTATCCGACCAAAACATTTGATTGTTATTAGATGTGACAAATTTAAATTTGATAACATTGTACATTTATCGTCGTACTTATGTTTTTAAATGTATTGAATGATGGTAATATATTTTTCCCATTATTGTATATGTCAAAAGATTAAATGTAAGAATTTAGATGAATTTAGATTGTTTTTCAAACTATCTTGAATTTCAAAATTACTAATTAGTCAATTGATCGTACTTATGTTTTTATATTTTCTATGGAAGTGTAAATATTGCAGATTTATTATGCAACTATCTAATGATATATTTTAATAATTTTTTTGTTGCAAGGGTGATTTTACTAGTAATTAGTTAATTCCAGTGAATCACATGTACATATTTTTAATTAACTTCGCTTTTATTATTTGATTTAATTTAATCAATATCACATTTATATGTTGCCACGCATAACTAATGTAATGCCATTCAGAAAAAGTTATCGCAGCAATCTCCACCTTATCACTATTCTTTTAAAGCTTAGATTTGTATTATTGTAAGAGAAAGAATCAGCTATTGTTGTGATGAAGAAAGGCGCAGTTGTGAGAAGACTAGTTGAGTGTGTGTTGAATTCGATTCCTTGTCAACTATATTTGGGTAAAATGGAATTTGTAATTAGTGAGCAGAGGGGGTTTTGTTTTAGTAGTAAAAGCACGCCTTTACTACATTTTTTGACCTATATTCAAGTCACCATCTTCATTTATGAGGCTTCCAAACCACATTTGTTTAAAAGTAGAAATGATTTTTATGGAAATGAATGGAGATTTGTGCATTACATGTGAGTCTTATGAAATATGTAAATGTGATTGCTTTGACCAAATTCCGTCTTTAAATAAAAATGACTTGTGAACGGAGAGGTGGAGACGTGTGATCCGAGATATGGTATAGTGGTTAAATATTTACGTTTCAAATGAAAGATTTCATATTCAAACTACATGACCTACTACTTCTCAAATTTCCGTTCGTTCTCGCAAGGCGAGGACATGGAGGGTACAGTTAACCAAGGAAACTGAACCAGTCATTTTACACGGTCCCCCTAACTTAACCTTTCACTTGGGCCAATAAATAGGTCTACATATAATATCCAACAAGCCCACACCTTTATGGGCATCGATAAAGACCGGATATACTTGTATTCTTTAGATCAAAATACATTTCGAACCATAGCGTTTTCCCAATCAACAAAAATCAGTTAGGGAAAATAGACTCATGTTACTAGGAAGTTTTAGGCGCTCAGAAATTTTATTTTTCCTATACACAAGCATGTTGTTATACTTGCGTGTATATATGATAAACATCTAAACTACAAGCATAATAACATGCCTATGCAGGTAAAATAAATTTCTGTTTAGGCACCAAATATCTAGTACTATAATGATATAAAACGTCTATATAATGTACTTTCAACACTTCTCCCTGAAATTATATTAACAATTGGTATTATACCACATCAGACTTGAAAATTTTTAGTCATACTACTAAAACACCTAGGATTACATAAACGTTGACACAATTTAAAAGATTTTTTTTTAAACCTTCCTTTTTACCCTTCTCTTGTTTTTATGTGTTAATATTTAATAAGTATTTTGAATAGACAAAATATTTTGAATACAGTTGAAGGCTAGCAATGTTACATTAATTGTGCGTACCATTTGTGTTAAGTTACATAGCAATGTAAACTTCTCTGGGAAGATATTATCAATTATACAGTGTTCTAAAAAACATAAAAATGCGTACGCCAAATTTTGAATAAAAGTTCAATTAAAGGAAAAAATGATAACTAATAAAGCATGGCCAATGACTAAAAAATGCTACAGGCTTGGAGTACAAGTTTCAATATTTAACACGTCAAGACATGTTTTTTATGTGCACTTTTTAGAATACAGTTCTTAGAGGATTACCCATATATATATGAATTGACATTTTCAAAAATTCAACACAAGGTTCTCTTATAAAATGGAGTAATTATAGATGTTTGCAAGGAAAAGAAGTTTGGTAGGTAAGCTTGTCACTTTCTAACCACATTTATATATTTATTTTTTGTACAATTAAATCATTTTCAACCTACATGACAATAGTAATAATTTGCTTGGATACAAAATACAAAAAAAAAAAAAAAAGTAATAATTTGCTTAACTTTCATGATTCGAGGTGTAAAGGTGTGGACTCTAGTCAAGTTCACTCGACATAAATATCCATGACGGATAGTGCGGGAAAAGCCCAATAGCTAGTTTAAATTTTATTTTATTTATTTATTTTGGTATCGCCGTTTTCTATTTTTAGTTTTTAGTTTTCTATTTTCAGTTAATTAATTTTACAAAAAGAAGAAGACAAAAAAAAAAAAGAAAAAAAAATCAAAACAAGAAAACACGTGGTTGACAGATTAGAGAAAAACGCTTGACATGTTGTCCATGGCATGTTTCCGGGAATGCCCCAAACGCTTAATCCAAACTTGACCTATTTCAAGAGTCGATATTTTCTGTGTCGTAAATTAATATAAAGGCGACTTAAATCAATTCCAAATTGTTACGTATAACACTTTTTTTTCTTTTTTTTCTTTGTTTGAAAAGATAATAAATATGTTACACGAGGCAGAGGAAAGAAACACGCACGTGAACCCACACTGACATTTCTGGACCACCTATTTATTCTTCAAGAAAAATATATCAAAAATTTGGTTTTGCATTACCCATTAGGAAAAAAAGGGTTAATTGGCAGTCCTTTCCAAGATCTATGGACTCTTTGAACTTGTGAAAAGCGCAAAAATACAACCTCACCCTTTTCTTTTACGATTTTCACACTGTTCTCAGTTTTTTATTTTCCAAAATACTGAAAAACTTTTTATCTTCATATTTTTTTTAAAATTTTTTAATTTTTTTAAACCTTTTGTTTTTTAGATTAAAAATACAAAGGGGCATGACGATAATTTTATTAAAAAGTTAACGACAATATTGATGTAATCCATTAAAAAAGGCCTTTCGTGTGAATTTATAAAAGTCGAAAAAAAAGGTTAGATACCTAACCGATACTAAATCCATAAGTTGGCGACTGAATATGAAATTAACACTTTCATAAAAGAAATGGTTTTTTTAAAAAGAAAGAAAAACTTTACAAGCAACATTTTATAGTCATTAGTTTAGAAATTGGTGACAAACAAAAACGCATATCAACTTTAATTTCTTAAATTACATTTGAAAAGTAAAATTGAAAAACGAATTTTATGAAATTCAAAATTAAAATTACAAAAAGAATACGTCCTTATTAGTCCCAATCCTACAGGATGCTCGAAAAAGAATGATGCTCAATTAACTTTGTGGGAAAAAATAAAAATAAAAATAAAATAAAATAAAAACCTTTTTCCCCCTTTTCTTAAGGAAAAAACAAGATTAAAGAACCAAACGTGAAAAGTACCCACCCAAATGAACATTTCCAGAACTATTTAATAATGATATAATATATGATGCATATATAGTGAAGTAATGAACAAAATCGTCATAAATATAATAAAATCAATTAACGAAAGAAATTTAAGAAAATTCTTGCAATTTGGCGACATTCTCCCGGCATGAGCTTTAGAATTTTTTGTATTACGGCACCTCCCATCTAATACAAGTACATGAATGAATGAATGCACATTATGTAGATTTAAATGTAACGTGAGCTCATACCATGTAGAATGGGAGATGCCAGAAAATTTTCATTTTAGTTGGTCAATAATATATAAGAATATGGAGGAAACCAAAGTTGCAAAAGTAAAATAAAATATATAAGTAGAGCATAGTAGGACACGAAAAATGACAAATGACAACTAATTAAGGCATATATAGTTTTATCCAACGAGAATATGCTATCTTACTGTATTTAATTGCAAAACCTAAGAGATTTTTTTTCCCTTTTTTATATAAAAATGTCAAATAAATCTCTTCTTCTTTCTCTGATATTTTGTCTACCTGTCTCTCTAATGTTTAAAAACTTACATATATATATATATATATATATATTTATGTACTCATGACATATCAGAAAATGCAGTTGATTGGCTCGCCAGATGGCTAGTGAAATTAGTTAAGATTAATGATTTTTTTTTTGGCTAGAGAGGTCAAATCATTGCAAATTTAACCATACTTATAAATTTAGCGAGCACATATTTATATCTATTTCTAAATAATTAGAAATTAATGATTTCAAAAGTCAATAGAAACTATATATATGATAAATCTCATTAGAAAACAAGTCATCTTTTGGCTTTTTCCCAACTGATAAGCTGCACTGACCCAAGTCTTCGTGTTTTATATATATATATATATATATATTTGTGTGTTCTTAATTGTCTTACAAAATTATTATTGTATTTAAAAGCAATATCCATCTTTACTTCTTTGGTGAAAAATATCAATAATAAGTTATTAGTAAAATCATTTTAATGAACAAGACTACTTTCAAGTCCATATCTAATAATAATATTAATTTTCGAGTTAATCTATTTGGTCCAAGAAGCCGACAAAAAGGGTGACAAACAATAATAAATCTGGATATTCTAGATTCTAGAATAATCCTTATAAGCCTTTTTGAATTGTGTAGGGGTAATAAAGTAATTAGAATAATCTTTTGTCATAACTTTTGTTCACGTGTTTATCCAAATCGCCCAATTTAAATTTTCTTTGAACTTTTTTTTTTCTTTGATACAATTAGGGAACTTCAGGGAGGAGAGTATGGACTCGAACCCAATACTTAGTCCTAGTAAAAGATGCTCTTTATCACTTGAACGGTCACCTTAGTCTAAATTTTAGTTGAACTTAAAATACATAAGTTACAAGTGTATCTTATTTTCTCGAAAATGGTTCTCGAAAATGGATGTCATAATCATGAAAATCCCGGTCATAACAACCCAATGTCCTATATATCTGCTAGTTTATTACGTACTACGTAATAATTCTGCGGTTGAACGATATATAGGGTATGGATTAATATACTATTCATTGGATATATAAATTTAAATCATATCATATATATATATATATATATAAAAGTAGAGTTTGTTTGACTTAATTTAATTGTCGTGCTCAATTAAATTAATTTTCCCGCTTATTATTTGGCTTCTTTAAAAAACCAACTTGCCGACGTCATTATTCTATTATTGTTATACTTTTCTTATTAATTATTTTAATTTAATATTTTTATTTTGGGACTTTATCTACATATTAATTTAATATTTTTATTTTAGAACTCTATCTAGATATTACATTTTAGTTAAATAAATATCATATTTGCCTAATGGATTTCAATTTTACTATGTCTAATTGTATAATTTTATGATTAGATGTTCTCCTACTTTATTATATTTTATTTTCTCAGCATAATATATCCATAAAACGTACGAGTGTGAAGCATAGTAGTCTGTAAATGCACGGGTGTGAAACTAATATAGATTATGCTATTCGATTTTATTGCCTTTAAAGGAAATAAAAAATAAGAATTAATAAAAAAAATTATTTGTTCAATTATTATACTTTTTTTTATTGTTATATTTTTCTTTTTAATCATTTAATTTAATATTTTTAATTTGAGACTCTATCTACATATTATATTTTAGTTAGATATATCTCATATTTGTCTAATGGATTTCAATTTTACTTTATTCGATTGTATAATGTCATTATTTTATATTCTCATACTTCATTGTATTTTATTTTGTTAACATAATATGTCCATGAAACACACGTATGTGAAGCATAGCATGTCCATGAAACGCACGAGTGTGAAACTAATATAGATTGTGAAACTAATATAGATTATGATATCGAATTTTATTATCTTTAAAGGAAATAAAAAATAAGAATTAATAAAAAAATTATTGGTTCAATTATCATACTTTTCCTTTTAATCATTTAATTTAATATTTTTATTTTGAGACTCTATCTACATATTATATTTTAGTTAGATATCTCATATTTGCCTAATAGATTTGAATTACATGAAAATAGATAATACATCAATCTAGATTTCAATATTATTATTATTATTATTATACTTTTCCTTATTATTATACTTTTCGTTTTAATCACTTAATTTAATATTTTTATTTTGAAACTCTATCAATGTATTACATTTTGGTTAGATATATCTCATATTTGTCTAATGAATTTCAATTTTACTTTATTTGATTGTATAATTTCATGATTTTATGTTATCCTACTCCATTATATTTTACTTTATCACCATAATATGTTCGTGAAACGGGCGAGTGTGAAACATAGTATGTCTGTAAATACACGGGTATAAAACTAATATAAAATTATGCTATCGGGTTTTATTATCTTTAAAGAAAATAAAAAATAAAAATTAATAAAAATATTATTGGTTCAATGAGATGGCGATTGACTAATAACAATAATTTAAAATTATATCATCAAAATAAAGAATTAATTACATACTATTTGTAAAAGTAGGATACACATTAATTTCACGCAAGTTGTATTTTTTAGTTTCTTTATGATATTAAACTTGACAAACACAATTTTTTTATATTTTATGTATGAAATTCCTTTAAAACTCTACCCGTGCAATGTGCAGGTGCAAATCTAGTAATATATAATACAACAGTTTTCAATTGGATTTGGATTTTCAATTGCAATTTACTCGCTCTTTTGTTGACCTCATCATGACGTTGTACAACGAGTTTTCAATAATTTATATTAGTTTATTAGTTTTTTATATTTCTTTTTTATTTTAGTTTCCTCATTTCTATTTATTTAGTATTTTATATATAATTATGAGTTTTTATAATTTTTTATTATCCACTATCGGTGTAAATTTAACGGCGAGTAACTGTTTAATTTCTTATGAATTAGTATTTTTAGAATTATTCTTTCCATTACTGAATTATTCGAAAATGAACACATTATAAACTAATTGTCTGGTATTATCTCTATTTATTTATTTATTATTTATGTTTGTTTGATTTTCAAAATTTCTTTCACAGAGTACTTGATAATATCGAAATAAAATTTATTTCAAAATAACTTAAAAATCTATTTTAAAATAACTTATATTATAAATAGAAACTTAGTTCAGAATAACTTTGAGCAAATCAACTGATTTATTTATTCTCTTTTTTTATGTAATAAAAATCGATTTATTTGCTTCATGCTAATAACTAAAGACACATAATGTAATTATGTTATAATAATATATGACTAAAATTTATTTTCTTGACATCTATGATCTAACTTGAAAATCTTTTTGACTATTTTTTAATCTTTGTTTTTATATCATTTACGTTGCAGCGATTAGATTGTAGAGGCTGCAAATAATTTAGTTTTTTATTCTTTTTTCTCAATAGATGTGAATCCTTCAAAATATCGACGGAATTTATGTTGTTATTTCATTTGATTTAATTATTATTGTAACTATTTATTATTTTTTGTAATTTATGTAATGAATTTTTTTTATATGAAACATTAAGAGTTTATCTCTCCATGCAACGTACGGGTTGAATACTAATTGATCGATATTTTTATTTGATGAAGATAATAACGAATTTTAGCGAAAATTTTGTGAATAAAGAGACAAAAAATTCAGAAGAAGAAAATAAACTACACAAAAAATGTTAATCCCTCCATTGTGATTATCTGATTTTTCTTTTCCTTTTTTAAGATGTCTCACATATATGGTCCCTTTTATATTAAAAAGTCCAACTTGCATTTCTTTACAAATATATCTTTATTTAACATTTTTATTATAACTATCAATTTTGAATTTTATTAATAGAAATGATACGTCGAGAGTGTACTTTCTCATGAGTATGAAAATTTTTATCTGAATGTGTATCGAGTGAATACGAGTGTATATATGCCCGATATATATTATTAGACTGTTAACTAATAATATTAAATAAGTTAGATGATTTAAAAGTAAAATATAGTAAATCATTAATTGAGTACATAAACAGGTAACTATTAATATATTATTAATAAAACATTAATTTAATGCGCCAAATATTAAATTGAAACTGTATATTTATTATTTTTGCTATACAAATCCGATAATGTGTGTTTGTATAATATTTTATTATTCATTATTATTGAACTTTTTTAAAATTAGTCTTCACATACAACGCACGGGATACTAAACCTATAATTGAAATAGTTGATTGTGATATGATTATTTGTAACAATGTCAATAGGATAGGTTAGCCATGCTCTGAACCTACCCTATGAGTGTTGAAGTCACTCAGACTTGGCCTAAACCTATAAATTCATATGGCAGGTCAAGACAAGTCGAGTCATGAGACAGGTTGAGAGGCCACCATGACCTACAAAAGGACACAAGAATTTTTTTATCTTTCAATTAATGGTATGTGCAACTCATTATTAATTGATAAACGTAGAATAAAATAAAACCTTTATTTAGAATTTTAAAGTTCCCAGCATTAACTAATATAATAACATGATTCTTTCAATTCGACAGAAAAATATTTTAAAAAAATTAATATAATAAAAAAGTAAAAATAAACTACCACAGATTTAATGGTCAATTAGTCAAATTGCCATCTCTAATAATTTCTAAACATTTTTTGAAATAAATTTATTAAAAATAAAAAAATGCTTAGTGGATCACGGGTCTATGGTGCTGGTCCAACCTGACTCGCACCCACATTGGACCCACGACGGGTCAGATAATGTTGCATTATACCCCTTCTTTTGTCACGATTAGGTGTTGCCGGTCAATCATATTAGAGGCATGTC
>CAVNYN010288647.1:61178-71983 GCA_963692815.1 Nyctanthes arbor-tristis | reverse complement strand
ACTTCGTAGCGCTCAGAGTAGAAAAGCAGCTTTCTTTTGTAAAATCAAGGGTTAAATGAGAAAGCTTAAACATAAAAGGAGCCATTAGTAAATAGCTTAAAAAAATTAACTGTTCAATACAACGAAGAAGCACGGATGAAAGAATAGAATCTCATAAAGGAGTCAGTTGATTTATAAAAAAATTTCATGAACTCAATGTTATGGTTAACATGGTTATATATTACAGTGAAAAATGAGCTATAAAAACATTGGGCTTTGGAACAAATTGTGGAAATAATTAGGGTAGATAACGTTAGAAAGAATGAGTGAAAGAACTTTCAAAACAATGTTATTCGAAAATAATTTAACAATACTAAATTTCATTACAATCAGTGGTAGACAAATGACAGAGAAAAAAATAACACACACAAGAAATAATTCCATTCACGATAACTATCCAGAGGAAGTGTTTTAATCCAATACATCATTCGGGGAAAAGATATCGCAAATATACTACTTCCCATTGATAATACTTATCATATTTGGTACACGACACTGCCTCAATCTAAAAATCTGCCAAAAAGAAAATGAAAAAATATTAGAGTTCGGGATTTAGGGCAAACAAAATAAAATTACCTGATTTAAATCAATGGAATTTAAATCACTGCATCCGGCCCATAAAAAACCCCTATAGACAAACCAAACACACCCAATAGAGAAATCCAACAAAAATCTATAGACTTGGTGCAATCGAAAACCCTAGCCCTACCAAATGATAATCATCGGATCTTTACCGAATGACTCCATCATACCTATCGGAAAACACTATAGATAAATCCAAACAAAAGTATAGAAAAGAGAGTATATAGGCACGGTCCAATCGAAAACCCTAGCACGATGGATCTGCGATTGTTTATGTGTCCAACAAATCGGATAATGTCAGCAATATTGTGAGTCTAAAACGTAGAAATCTAGCGAAACAGATAAAGATTAAGGTCCCCAATTTGGTGAAATGAGGTCTCCAATTTCCCACTAATTATGTCTCCAATTGAGGTTGCGAGTATAGGGCAAATGAGTTATCAGACTAACATCTAATGAACATAAGCACAAAATTGAAAAACCCAACTCTAGCAGCATAAAAATGTAAATGACCAAAAGCGGGAGTAAATAAAATAATATATATATTTAATCAATGGCCAAGATTTCATGATGGAAATGGCTAGGATGAGTGTGACCAAAATAAAATGTGATATTAGGCAGGAAAATACAAAATAGAAAGTGTAATGACTTTAAGTATATATAGATTATTATTATTTTTAGCTTTTGGGCTCAATTTTCCTATACTCTTTTTCATTCCCTTTTTAATTAAAATATCCATTTCTTTCTATCTATATCCTCCACACCTTCTCCAATTTATATGGTCTATTAGAGATCGCTGAGAAGATCTTTTGATTCATCTCAACAGTCCTTTTAGTAATGACAATTTTGAATATAACTTATTGATTAGTACTCAATAGATCTGCAAGGTCATTGCCTCCACCACCGCCACTTACCGTCATCATCTCTGATCTCTTCTATCTACTTATTCAAACCTCTGCCACAACTAATCTATGCCATAAAAGTCAGATAATGGAATCACACATTTCTAATGTGTGCAAATCTCTCATGCTTCCACCAGCACCACTCGCAACCACTTGTTATCTTCTACTATTGCCACAAGTTGTCATGTCTATTGAAGAATGGCATCTACTTTGAAGGAGGCACAAACTATGGAAGCAACAGAAATAGATGGCGAGTTCTTTATTAGCCCTATTCGAAGAAGTTAGATGGTTGTTGCCAAAGAAAATAAAAAGAGTGGATAGATGTCACCGGTTTTGAAATATATTCAGGTAAAGAATGAAAGAGTGTGTGGGCATGTGAGGTGGTGACTTGGTCGAAATAGGAACAGTGAAGATGTTGATTAGGGTTGGTGGTGGTTTTTTTTTTTTTTTTTTGTAGATGGTTGGTGATGGGGTTTGATGATTATATAATTTTATTTTAATTTTAATAATTTAAAAATTAAAATGGATATTTATGATAAAATTAATATTTGTTTAAATGATAAAAAAGAAGGGAAAATATTATCAATAAAGGTATCTTTGAAATAAAATGGTAGATTTAAAATTCCTTCCATAATACATGTATAATTGAGACCCTTGTTAAAAGATAGAGGTGAATTCTCTAATTATTTCTTTTAAAAAAAAGGTCTAAATAAGCTCAATACATCGAAACTTATTTTAGATAATTTAATAGAAAAAATAACATGTTATTTTGGAATATATTTTAAGAGATATTTCTAGATATTTTAGAAGATAGGATAAGTATATAAGATATATTCTTTGGAGGATTCTAGGTCACTAAATTGTACATTGGATGAAATGCATGGTGGCAAAATCCTAGCCATTGATCACGGAGGTACCACGAGTATAAATAAGAGTGGTGATGTCAATTTTGTATCAAGTGAAAAACCAAGTAACAATAGTGAAAGAGAGTGAAAAGAAAGTAAAGTGAAAGAATGCTTGTGCCATATTAGTCCCCTCAAAACAATCAGGGGCGGACTCAAGGGCCCACCTTATGCCCGGGCCTAGACGAAATCCTGGCTTGGTCCAATAGAAAAAAAATTAGTCTTTGGGCTAGAGGTTAAGAATATAGGCCAGGGGTAACAGGCCTTTACAAGTCACAACAGGCTGCCAATATAAATCCATACCCAGCCCAACAAAACAAACTAAATCTATAATCCCAATTCCAAATTCTGATTGTTCCTAAATTCCTAATTCAAATTTCAATTTGAAATCCCTAAATCCCTAATATAATTAACGACAGACGTGAGATGACACCCCACAGCTACCTCTAATGCTTTGGCCTTCTGTAGTTCTGTTGTTCTGCTTCTACATATAGCAGTTTCTACTCCTGTCCTGTTTGTCCGCGCGGACTGCCAACTGTGCCTCCATACTCCAGCTCCCTGCTCTACCGACCACAGACACCAGTGAGGTAGTGACCAGTCGCACGGTTTATCTAGTCCAGAGGTAGAACAGAACGAACATTGCAGAACCCCCAAAATCTTTGAACTTTGAAGTTTGAAGAATTAAAGTTTGAACTTTAATTCTTTGAAGATAATTTCAATTTCTAACTTCTAAATTCTAATTCTAAGTTCTAATTGCCAACAAGTTAAGAAATTGAAATTATATAAGTGGTATTTGGTAAGCTTGCTTCTTGTTTCTTACTTTCTTATATAAACTTTCAACTATTGTTAAAAATGTGCAATTTTATTTCTTGAGTTTTGGATGTTGGACTTGGAGTTGGATGTTAAATTGCTGAATTTTGGATGTTGAATGTTAGAGTTGGATGTTGAACTTTGTCAAGCATAGTGCTTTGATTGTTGATAGTTTACTAGTTAGTTTCTGAAGTTCTTTATCGTTGGATTGTTGAAAGATTTAAGTGGTTTTGATTTGAAAGAATAATTTTTCTAATTGATTCTATTGAACTTTGTCAAATTATGGGTTTTAGTGCTTTGATTGCTCATGGCTCACTAGTGGGTTGCTGTGGTTGTTCTTTACTTATAGATTATCAGAAGATTTAATTGAATACCTTCATTTAAATGAAAATTTTTCTAATTTATTCTATTGAACATTTTTTGTAATGTACATGCCTTTGTGTACTCTCTTGAAAAAATATTGTTTATATAAATGGGTTTTTGATAGTTCAGTTCTGCTAGAGGTAATCCGGGTTGATGGCTACGCCCCTGAAAACAATCAATTTAATTGTTCCCTTCTTCAAATTAAATATTTGTTCTTGGGAGCTTTATGTTAGAGGAAAGTTAGATAATTTATAGAAGAGAGTCCCTTTCCAAAATAAAAATTATATTGGGAAGTCGCGTTAAGCTCGACTGTCTTACTTTTTATTTTTATTTTTTTATAGAGCTAAGTTGAGTTAGGTAATATTCGCACTATGCGTAATTGATTGTGAGTTGGAAGAGAGGATTGTAGGTTGTGTCACGTACACATATTCTCGAAATTACAAATCAAACGTATTGAAAATGAATTTTAAACTCAAAATAGCGACAAAGTTAACCTAAATGCACTCAAGAACAGTTTGATCCTTTGCTGCCATTTACTATTGTATATACCGATTTCATGACTAATTCAAAATATAAAGTGCTTGTGCCCTCCAACTTAAATTCTACTAAAAAGCTCGTGAACTAGTCTCATTCATTTCTTATCACATATTGCCCATACAAAGTTATTATTTTTTCGTTCTTCCATAACCTTTTCTTACTCATCACATTCTTTGAAAAAAAACGCTTGTCAAATAATAATATGTTTTAATATGACTATATAAATGTAGGCACTGAATAGTGGGAAATACAAATGTGTTTGGCATAGAGATGTGGTCAATGGAAATAAAGCAAGAATTCCAATTGCTTCATTCCTATGCCCAAGCAATGATGCAGTAATCAGTGTGCCATCCGTTTACAGAGAGTACACATATGCTGAATATTATAACAAATTCTGGGGCAGAAATCTGGATCAACAACAGTGTTTGAAACTTTTCAAGAACTAAATTTAATTGAAAATCAAAGGTCTAGTGTTATTAATTTTAGATTTCAAGAATTACATTTGTATTATGTGTTGTATTATTTTGTTATTGTCTTCTATGAACTGAAATCCTTATAGAGTTGAACTCTCTACTAAGGACTAAAATTCATATTCATAAATAAATTAGTCTGTATCTGTAACTTTCACGAGAACGTATCATCATAGAATCTTGTGTGAGCAAATTTTGTAGAGCACATTTTAGTACATGAACTTTGTTTTAGAGATACATAAAAACTTTATTGAAAACAATTCATAAACGCAGATAGGAGATAATAAAATGTGTGTGTGTGTGTGTGTGGGAGCTTCATTTACAGAATTCCATGACCCATGTGTTGTAAGCACAACAAACCCTGTGATATTGTCTGAAGCCTGCTCCCTTTGCTAATGCCTCATATTCTTTTCCAGTCCTCTCTTTACCACCCGAATATTGGGCTAACATAACCATATCCAGATGAAATACACTCTTTGTCGCATTTCCTTTGTCTGGGGCCTCTGGAGCAATGCATTCAACAACTATCACTTTCCCGTTGTCTGGTAGTGCTTCATAGCAATTTTTCAGCAGTTTCATGCAGCTTTCGTCGCTCCAGTTGTGGCAAATCGACTACAACAATTGTACAAGGGCAAAAACATCTATCATTCTTGTCTTTATATCTCCCTAACTCATTTAGTTCATATTTCTTAAAAAATAATATTAATAAAAATTTTAAAGAAAATGCAAAATGGTAAAGCATGGTTTTAAGTGTATGTATAAAACCGATCAATTTTTGCATGAATTATATCGTCGACCCTGACAAGTTAGAAAAATTAATTTAGTCAAAACTTAAAACAAAAACTTAAAATTGAAAAACTAAAACAAGAAGAGAACATGTGAACCTGCAAAATAATGGCTTCCCCCTTGGGTACACTAATAAACATATCTCCTGCAACATGATCCACACCTGCATGTACTTCTATCAAGTTTAGTATTCAAAGTGGTAATAAATGCAATACTTTTCTTTCGTAAAACCATATAGTGATGGCGAACCTATCCTATATTTATTTATTCAAATATGTGAGGGCAAAAATTGGAATCATGTAAAAACCTGGATATGATGGAGCATTCTTTATAACTTGGGGCAAATCCAAGTTTGTGCCCTTAATTGAAGGGTACTTAGAGACAATCATATCGAGAGTTGCACCTGTTCCTCCCGCTACATTAACAAGTGAATTGAGACCATCAAACCCTTTGTAAACCTCGAGGACTTTCTTCAGAACAATGGTAGAATGATTAGACATTGCTTCATTGAAAACTTTGTTAAATATTGGATCTATAGCAGGATACTCATATGCTGATATTCCATGAGCTTTGTGGAATGGAACTCCACCATCAAGAATTGCATCTTTTAGGTGGCACCTGCACAGTGAATCCAACTTATGATTACTTTATATAGTGCGATATCATCTCATATAAATTACAAAGAACTCGTGTAGGTCAATTCATAATTTTTCCTTAGTTGATGAGACTATACTTTTTCAAGAAAATAGCAATATTAATTTATTCATTCTGGAAGTCCTTACCAGCTCTCCAAGAAGACTTTATCTTGGTTTAGAAATAACAGAGGCGCCATGGAACTACCATCCTTGTTTTTCATGAAGAACTTGCACACTGGAGCCAAAGAGTAGAGCCTCTCCACACTGCCATTAGCCATTGTTTTCAAATTGCATTTGACAATTGAGTGGCTAGCGAAGAGCCTGAGAATCCTATCTAGCATCATATGTGCTTCCGGGTTATTTGTAGGAAGCATTGCTGCAAGTTGTAAAGGAGAAACAAAAGCCTCGTCGGCTTTAGCCATCGTTTCGAAAAGTTCAAGCTCTATAGCAGATTTAAGCACCATTGGAAGGTGTAAATTTAATGCGAGTTGCATGGAAAATAAGCAAGCCTCTTCTTCTGTTTCCATTGATGAATTTCTAGAATTGTTGCCCTCTGATGAATCCATATTGATCAGTGTATCTACTTTGAAATTGATTGGCTTTGGGCCTTTTTTTTTTTTTTTTAAGTGAATGTGAGATGTTTGGGTATGCATACAAGGTTCCTTTTATAGGAAAATAACCATGATGCAAGGAAGTTTTCATTTTGGAATTAAATGTTTCCCAAACTTAATATTTTCTTTTTACTTTTCTCAGAAGTGCTTTTTTGAGAGTAGATTTGATAAGAGAATGTATAGTGGAACATTATAGCATTTTGTTAAAAATGATAAGGATTTTTCTTAGGAAAATTGTTTGGATTTATAATACCTTTATTGACTCTATTTGAGTTATATATTATATATATATAGACACGTGGAGAATTGGTGTTTATGCATCTTCTCATTTATTTAGTTAGTTTTCTTGTTGATAAAAAGTGTGAAATGGGTTTTTTTACTTTTATTTTAAGTGGTAAATGTTGAGGTGTTAAATTGTTATTTATTTTTAACAATTAGATCATTTTTGTAATAGCTAATCCCTATTAATGTATAATAAAGTAGGAATTATCCCTCTTTTACCTTTCGGAATATCAAAATTATGTCGTAAAATAGTTAAAATTATAAAGTAGATATAATATTTATGATTTTACATCTGTTTTCCAACTTAGGATACATATTTCAATTATTTAATAACTTTTGATCGATTAAGAATTAAAAATAAAAATAAAAACATGAGAAACGCTTAGGCGCCGAGTAGGCGCTCGCTTAAGCTCACAATGCTTGAAGCTCCAGATCTAAAGTTTTCGGTGCTAGCTTCACACTTTTTAGAACCTTACAAAAAAAGTTTCTAACACCATTGGGATGAGGAGGCCATAAGAAGAAGGGACATGCAGCAGTAGTGGTAACATGTGTATTGAATTTTTATTAGGCAATATCATACAACTAGTGCTACAGAAAAAAGATTGCAAGTGTTAAAAAAATTTATAAAATATGATTAATTAAATTGAAGTCTTTTCTCTATGTGAGAGGAACACTTATCATGCATATTGTGCTTGTGCATGGTCTTGCTCAAAAATTTTTAGATCTTGTGAACATATCAGCTAACTGAGTATCATCCATTGCTACCTCTCTCATATATAAACAGGTCGTCAAGCCCAAAATGTTATTTATTTGTTGTAACGTCTTTTCTCAAGTAATTCTTTTTAGCCTCGTTACGATTCCCCTCCTTATCCGTGTATTGAACATTATAGGGTTCGATTTCCCTCCTGACGATCCCTTTTGATCTTAAAAGATGAAAGACCGGATAAGGTTTGGGTGCATACTCGAATGGTCCTTCCACTGTAAAAAATACCCTAACAATCATGGACCAGTGACCAATTTGGAAGGCATATATGGACCCAACTATCTAAATAAAAGGGCTCTTCCATTTTTTAGTTGAATAGAACAAGCTCATATGTTTTGTTCGGCGTGCCTAATTATAATGAAGCTTAAAAAGACTTGTAACAAACTTCGTAGTGGATCTAGTTCTATCTAGCTATAGAGCATTTTCAATGCACATTTTGGTAGCAACGTTTAGGGAATGAGAGAGCAAGTCATGTGGATGTGGTCCGATACCTTTTCTCTTATTTACTTAGACGTGTTTGGAATTGATGTTGGATGATCGAGTTCTACTTTTTTTGAGAAGTACAGTTGATTAAAGCGTTTGATAAATTTTGGAAAAAATGATTATTAGAGAACTAATAAGATCTTAAAATATATTTCTTAAAATATATTTTGATAAGTAGAAGAAAAGTAACATCTTAACTTCTGCTTTTAACTTCTCCAGTTAATAATAATTAAATTATCAAATTTAACTATATGTTTAATTTTTTATACTTTTTTATATATCCTACATATATAAAAGAGTCAAATGGAAATATACTATTCAGACTTTGGTCTCATTTTCCTTTTTTTTTTTAAAATAGATTTGTGGTTTGTTTGTTTGTTTCTGCTTTAAGGAATTTCCACTTATTTTCGTTCTTTTGATTATTATGATGTTATTTTGAAATCCAAAAATATGCAATATTAGTGTCAAATTAAAGATCTCATTGCATACTTTAGTGCTAGTTAACAAAGGAAAGCAAATTAGAAACATATCATTTGTAAGGTTGTCCTAAAAATTTAAAGTAAAAGTTTTTCTTTATTCATTTAATTTTTCTCAACATCCTAATACTTTCAATTTAGTTCATTCGAGTCCAATTGTATTATATAATATTTACAGATATAAGTTCATTATCGTTTCATTAGGAGCTATCTAACAACGATATTCTGCTAGGTGTATGACATACTATTCCGCTATACACACATGACGAGGGATTATTGGGGAAACCTATATACAGTGGGCCCTGTATATGGGAGCTCACAAAGTTATCCCAATAATCTCCCGTCATGTGTGTGTATGGCGAGAAAATCCTGCTGTAAATCTGTGGGAGATCGGGACTAATATACTATTACTAATATTTTCAAAATATATATATATAAATTGGACGGTTCCCGCGATCTATGAATTTAACATATACATTTGACAAAAAATCACATTCATTAGATCAAAACGATCATACACTCTATATCTGTTTGAGTAAAACCAATTAAAAATTTCTATATCCTAGCCGACATTTTGAATATTGTCATTGCCGAGGGACCCTGGAGACTGAAAACAGAGTATGAATCATATAGTGCACATATTAGATTTATAAGGTGAAGAGTGAAGGTGAAAATATAAATAATAATCTTATTTAAATATTAAATCCCTAAGCACACAAAGGAGAGGTATATGCCAGATATTCAGGCAAACATTGGACTTACAACATTAGAGTCAACATCAGCAGGGGCATCAAAGAGCAGATCAAGATCCGAGTCAGAGTTGTATCCCTGCAATAAGTTATGACTAAATGTCATAAAACAATTAACAAAAAAGGGGCTCTATATATAGTCCACATGCAAGTTGACAGTATGATATTATATCAGAATCTAATCCATCCGTTGCCTTTAGCTGCTCAATCTTCACCTCATTCTGTGACATCATATTGATTGAGTAGACCGTGTCACCCTCAGTTTGATTTAGGAGGGTACAATCTATTTTAAAAAGAAGATACCGTCCGACTAAATGCGAAATCTCATTTGGATAGCTATTTAGCGCCAATTTCTCCTGGAACAGCACAAATTGCAACAAATTATACATTGATAAATAGAACCATCAAATCAACGCATAAAGTAATCAAAGAAGAATTATTAGCTAAAAAAGTCAGTACTATATCGAAGTGGTCCAAGAACTCCCCAGCAGCTTTTCCAATTAACCTCTGACCCTCACCATCCCATATCATTATGTTAGCGCTACTCCTTATATACTTGGCTCTCAACCTCAAGCTATATCTTCACATTCCCACAATGTACTATGTATGACATTTAGTACATAGGAACTCCCCATTGTCTTTCGTGACCTTCTTAAAACATGTAGGACCATAGCATACAAGATAAGCCCAACTCTTGTAAGACAGAATTGAACTTATCTCCCCATAAAACCAACAGCCACGAATCTAAAATCACAGTTAACAAAATATGTAACCAAATGCAAGTAAATATATGCAGTGTTCAGTGCTAAATAAAAAATCTATGTAATTATACCTCTTTAGCTAAAGCCAACTCTGAGATGAGTCGGGTAAAGCCGACTTCCCTCCCATCATCAACTGAAACTCCAGAAGAGGAAGAAGGATGACCACTTGGTTGTGAAGCTGAATCCTTAATGCTCAAGTATCTTGCATCAATAGAAATGAAATTAACATACAAATCAGTTTGCAAGAAAAGGGGAATACACTATTATTGGGATAAACTATAAAACTTGATTCGAAAATCCTCATTCTTGGGGATGTGTTCGTCAACTAGCAACTTAGAGATGAAATGATGTTGCACACCCTTTGAATCACTTGAGTGTTAAGTGAACCCAATAGGTGAAAACCTTATAACAAAACAATGGAAATCAATATTTAACATACAAAGCTAATCATATTTATAATAGGTAGCAATAAACACACATGGGACCAAAACATGAGTATATTAATCAACATGACCTTATATATTAAATGAGAATCCCAATAAAGGTCAATATGTACAATTGGCAGTAAAGAATTAGTCAGTAATAGAAACAAAACAGTAAAAGCCAAATCAGCACCAATACATGTGCAATGTGCAACAATGTGACAACCAAATCAGG
>CAVNYN010288647.1:0-61158 GCA_963692815.1 Nyctanthes arbor-tristis | reverse complement strand
TGGGTTTGACATTTCTGAAGGTGGTTTGAATCTGCCATTGATGAATCCCAATTTATTTCTCACAGAAAGCGCAATTTCTACCGATATGCTCCATGTAGCCCAATTATCTCCTATCAATAATTGAGAAGATAGTGAGAGAGATGAATTTTCAGTAGGGTGGAAATAATATTTATTGGATGGGTCAGAAGAATCTTTAAGTTTGACACCAATATGGGTGGTGTCGTCAGTAGTGGTGTCTTTGGAATGGCTGTTGGTGGTGGTGGACATATTATATGAAGAAATTAGGTAGTTGGATGGTGTAAAGTGGAAGTAGGTGAAAAAGAAAATTTGAATGGAATAATTTGTATGATGGACTTTGATGATTATAAGGATAAGCGAAAGCTGCGTAAAGAATCGGTGCGGTTCAGCAAAAGAATTTCTGCTCTGATACCAAAATAAAATAACAAAGTTTTGGGAGAATAATTTCTTGTATTCATCTTCGCAGTATGTATGAGTTTATATACAGCCTACAGAATAATTTATACAAGGAATGAATATACAATATACATAATTCTATAATAACAAAAAGGTAAATATGGTAAAAATATATTTCTTCCAATAAAAGCCAACTCTGAGATGAGTCAGGTAAAGCTGACTTCCCTCCCATCATCAACTGAAACTCCAGAAGAGGAAGAAGGATGACCACTTGGCTGTGAAGCTGAATCCTTAATGCTCAAGTATCTTGCATCAATAGAAATGAAATTAACATACAAATCAGTTTGTAAGAAAAGGGGAATACACTATTATTGGGATAAAATATAAAACTTAATGCGAAAATCCTCATTCTTGGGGATGTGTTCGTCGACTAGCAACTTAGAGATGAAATGATGTTGCCACACCCTTTGAATCACTTGAGTGTTAAGTGAACCCAATAGGTGAAAACCTTATAACAAAACAATGGAAATCAATATTTAACATACAAAGCTAATCATATTTATAATAGGTAGCAATAAACACACATGGGACCAAAACATGAGTATATTAATCAACATGACCTTATATATTAAATGAGAATCCCAATAAAGGTCAATATGTACAATTGGCAGTAAAGAATTAGTCAGTAATAGAAACAAAACAGTAAAAGCCAAATCAGCACCAATACATGTGCAATGTGCAACAATGTGACAACCAAATCAGGTGAAGAACAAAAAAAGTAAAAAAAAAAAGAAAAAAAAAGGGAAGTGTACAAAAAAGAATCAGTTAGCACGAGACCAGATTAGGAAAACAAATTAAAAGAAGAAATCCATTTTAAAAATACAAAACATGTCTGACTCTGATTTTAGCAATAAAAAGTTTTTTTTGAATAAGGCACTGTTATACACAAAGTGTACAAAAGGAAATCCATTTGAAATATAAATTATGTATGGCAGCCACTTTAACAATAAAACCTTATACCAAAACAATGGAAATCAAACTATAATAATAAAAAAAAATCTTCAATCCCTCTTAACAAAAATAATGAAATACACAATAGAATTACATCCCTTAATTTCAAATACTAAGAAATTAGGCAGTATTACCTTAGCGGAAAATGAAAAAGAATAAAAAAAAATCCTCAAGTACAAAGAACTTATTATTAGATTAATTAATCCCAATAAAGGTCAAAGACCCAAAAAAAAAAAAAAAAAGGAAACAATGCATGACTAACAAAAATTTCACCGTGGCTGACTGAGTAAATCTGTTCCACAGTAGCACATTGAACCAAGATGGTACAACAAATAAATAAAATCAAAACTTACAAAATTTTAAGTAAAAAAGAGTAAATTTGTTCCACAGTAGCAATTTGAATCAAGATATATGACAAATAAGTAACATCAAAATAAAGATGTACCTCATCATCCATTAACACTAATTCAACAACACGAATACCCAATTCCCTATTATAGAATGGTACAGACCACTTCGTAGCGCTCAGAGTAGAAAAGCAGCTTTCTTTTGTAAAATCAAGGGTTAAATGAGAAAGCTTAAACATAAAAGGAGCCATTAGTAAATAGCTTAAAAAAATTAACTGTTCAATACAACGAAGAAGCACGGATGAAAGAATAGAATCTCATAAAGGAGTCAGTTGATTTATAAAAAAATTTCATGAACTCAATGTTATGGTTAACATGGTTATATATTACAGTGAAAAATGAGCTATAAAAACATTGGGCTTTGGAACAAATTGTGGAAATAATTAGGGTAGATAACGTTAGAAAGAATGAGTGAAAGAACTTTCAAAACAATGTTATTCGAAAATAATTTAACAATATTTAATCTCATTGCAATCAGTGGTAGACAAATGACATAGAAAAAAATAACACTCACAAGAAATAATTCCATTCATGATAACTATCCAGAGGAAGTGTTTTAATCCAATACATCATCCGCGGAAAAGATATCGCAAATATACTACTTCCCATTGAT
This sequence comes from Nyctanthes arbor-tristis, assembly GCA_963692815.1. Classification (NCBI taxonomy): domain Eukaryota; kingdom Viridiplantae; phylum Streptophyta; class Magnoliopsida; order Lamiales; family Oleaceae; genus Nyctanthes; species Nyctanthes arbor-tristis. The sequence goes on along the minus strand of CAVNYN010288647.1, from coordinate 58,713 downwards.
AATACTTATCATATTTGGTACACGACATTGCCTCAATCTAAAAATCTGCCAAAAATAAAATGAAAAAATATTAGAGTTAGGGATTTAGGGCAAACAAAATAAAATTTCTTGATTTAAATCAATGGAATTTAAATCACTGCATCCGGCCCATCAAAAACCCTATAGACAAACCAAACACACCCAATAGAGAAATCCAACAAAAATCTATATAGTTGGTGCAATCGAAAACCCTATATACAGTGGGCCCTGTATACAGTGACAAGAGATTATTGAGGAAACCTATATACAGTGGGTCCTGTATATGGGAGCTCACAAAGTTATCCCAATAATCTCCCGTCATGTGTGTGTATGGCAAGAAAATCCTGCTATAAATCTGCGGGAGATTAGGACTGATATACTATTACTAATATTTTCAAAAATAAGATCGGATATATATAAACTGGACGGTTCCCGCGACTAATGAATTTAACATATACATTTGACAAAAAATCACATTCATTAGATCAAAACGATCATACACTCTATATCTATTTGAGTAAAACCAATTAAAAATTTCTATATCCTAACCGACATTTACATATTTACCTTTAGTAATCATTTTATCCTTGTATTCAATTCACAAAACCATCAAGTGTTCATCTCTTCTTCTCAAACTTTACTACAATTCCCCTAGTTCGCTCTAACTCTAAGAGAAATAACTTGTGCAGTCTTCATGACAAGGGAATTTGAAGTGGCAGTGACACTAGCTTCCACGCTGAATTTGGAATAATCATTTATTTTCCTTTGCTTGTTATGTAATTCTCCAGTGAAAATTTTCTTAATTGAGTTTAATCATATCTTCTCGATATTAAAGGCTTGTGAGCAATCTCAAATTACATGAAAAGAGGAAACTTAAATTTAGAGAAACAAATTTGAAATGGATAAGGATGAGAATACATAAAAATTATTCAATAAACTTCTATTTGGATGCTATTGTCATCATTTTTATTCTAATATGAATGCATTATTTAAAGCAAATGAAGACGGGTAGAAATGCCCAATCCAAATGAATGAAAGGTTGATTTTGCAGAGAGTTGGGATTGTGTGCTAATTTATGGCAGTGAGGGGTGAATCACATTAAATTTGGAAATTGGGTAACTGGATTTTTAATTGATTTTCTTTAAATAAATATAGCGTATTGGGTCGTTTTAATTTGGTGGAGATGATTCTTTGTCAAATGTATATATTAAATGCAATGGTCACTGGAACCGTCTCGATATATAAATATTAAAACACATGTAAAGTATGTGACACAACTAGTCCTAAATATAAAAGAGGCAAATGGGAGTTATTATTCATAGTTTGATCGTCATTTCGTTTTCTTTTCTCTTTTGGATTTTGTGGATTTTTTACTTGTTTCATATTTAAGGAATTTTGCTTATTTTTATTCTTTTGATAATTTTGATGTTATCTTGAAGTGAAAAAATATGTAATATTGGTGTCAAATTAAAGATGTCAATGAATACATCATAATACTCAGAAAGCACTTGTAACAATCTGTTTTATTTTATTTTTCTCATTGAATCACAATTTATTTGATTGTACACTATATATGTCTATTTTATATCAAAAAGAGATTTCAAATAATAATTTCACTTTTAGTTATTGTGTATCAATATTTTGTAATACATTGTGAAATATTACATAATATTACTTATTATTTCATTAAAAGAAAAAAATAAGGATACCATATAATAATAAATAAATATATTATTTAAAGCTTCTATTTTTTTAGTAAATATAAATCAGCACAACAATGAAATATTAGGGTTTACTAAACACTAAACTGACTCTTCTTACAGTAGTTTTTTTTTTAAATCTAGGACAACAATAGTTAATTATTTGTCTACTTAATGTGCCAATTTATCAACAAAATACAATTATTAAATTAGAGTAATTAATAAATGAAATGATATAATAGAAAAATGATTATAAACTTACTTTTTCGTTAATATTAAATGAATTTTCCTTAATCTATGTGAAATAGAAAAACTATTATTTTTATAAGACGGGGGTAGTATTATTATTTTTGAATTTATTTCTCTCCCTCTTTCTTTTATTTTATTTTATTATTAGTTTTTTACTTTTTCGGCTCAATTTTCCTATACTCTTTTTCATCCCTTCTTTAATTAAAATATATCTATATCATCCACATTGTCTCCAATTCATATGGTCTAATAGAGCATCTCAAAGAAGATCGCAAGACCACACAAGTCCTCTTAGTAATGATAATTCTGAACATAACTTATTGATCAGTACTCGATAGATCTTCACAGGTGGTCACCACCACCACCTACACGTGACGGCATCATCTTTGATCTCTTCTATCTTCCTATTCATGCCTCTACCACCACTAATCTAAGCCATAAAAATCAGAGAAGTGAATTACAAATTTCTAATGTGTGCAAATATCTCACGCTTCCACCAACATCATTCGCCACCACTCGTTATCTTCTACTATTGCCACCATTTGTCGCGTCTATTGAAGAATCATGATGTCTACTTTGAAGGAGGCACAGACCATGGAAGCAATAGAGATAGATGGCCAGTTCTTTATCAGACCTGTTTGAAGAACTTGGATTGTTGTTGTCAAAGGAAATAAAAAAAGTGGATGGATGGGTGTCACATGTAACGCCCTGAGTTTTACGAACCCAGAACACTACTCAAAGTGTTCTTTTTTTTAGAGACTTTTGTTATGTGGAAAAAAAACTTAAATCACGTGGACATTTTTTTTTTTAAAATACTTCAAATCCAATTGGTTCGGGTAATATACAAGTGTAACACTTTACTAAGTATTTAATAATACCAAACTTTGAGAAAGGTGAACAGAACATGAGTTTACATATCTAGTTAACAGAAGTTAATTTACATACTAGTCCCATATAAGAGTCTTGAACAAAACAACTAAGCTTAATGTTTGTGATTATAATAAAACTGGAGAACTTAATAGTCACGTCCACCGGTCTCGTCACCCCCTCCAGTGCCTGTAAAGGTTTAGAAAAACAATGAATGTTTTGAAGAAACACTCAATAGTCTCAGCGCACTTTCACATGTTGCGATTTTCACATTTACAAACCATTTACATATGATTCAGATAATTCCAACAAGTCAAAACATATACTGCCACGTGGGCTAGCCATTTATCATTCAAACCCTGAGTATATCTTTCATAACGTACTACTCAGGGCTTAACAAGCTTGTATGTACTACGATGGTATATCATTCTACCTTATGGATATATAAACTAAATCGACGTACTATCACAGGTACAATATGTTGACGTTAAAAATCTAAATCACAGTTAACGTAAAACTCAAATTATAAATTGCAACTTCACATTTCATTAAGCGCGCAAAATAAAAATAATTAACTTTAAGAAGTAGAGACTACCTTAATCTCATAGTTGAGTTTGAGCTTTTATGGCAGATAACCTTAATGAAGCAACTCGCCTCGTCTAGCCAGTAAGGAATAAGTTATAATAAATTAATATTTAAAGACTTGATTTAAAATTAGTTAAGCTCTAAAATTTTGCATAATTGGTATTTTAATGGGTTGGAGTTATAAGACAATGGATAAAAGAATCATCGATTCATCTAGGAACTTATTTAAAAGTAGGAAGTTTTAAAACAACTCATTTTGGAAATTTAGGAATTAAACTATTTAGAATTAGAACTTTTGGATCAACTTAAATATCAGTAAAACCACAGGGCAGAAATCAGGAAAGGGGAAACTACAGGGACTGATTTGTCTTTTGTGTAAGTTATTAGGACCAAATTTAAATGAAGATACAACACAAGGGTCGGAATAGAGGATTTAAACCATGAGGGACCATGGTGCAATTGAGATTTAATAAAATTCCCTCTGGTTGACTCCTAAGTGAGAGAGAACACAGAGGAAGGCGACGGAAGGGCGATGGAGTTCGGTCGACGGACAGGGGCGAGGTGGAGGCTTGAATTGGCACAGAGAGGTCGCGGGTCGAAGTGGTCCACGATTTGGGTTCGAGCTCAAGGCTTGGGGTTCAAAATTCTGAGAGGTCAGCATGGTTCGAGGAAGCAGGGAGTCACGGGTGAGGGAGTTTAGTTCGCTAGCTAGGTGGTCGGCTCGGTCGACGGCGATGGGGGTTAGAGAGGTCGGCAGTGCCGTGGGTTCGAGTGTTTCTGGGTCCGGCCAAGGGAGTCGCGGGTTCGCCGGATGTGGCAGTGCGATTTGGGTTTGGAAATTCCGGCCAAGAACAAAGTTTTCAAGCAATGGGTTGCGGCTCTGGTAAGTTCGAAGGGTCCTGTGGGTTTTTGGCTATTAATTTCTGTTCATGGTGCATTTGGGGTTAAAGAGCGGTGACTGCTTTGTTTCTACCTTCTTTTCCTGTTCAGAATTTGGTTGATGGCCGATGGTGGATTGAAGGAATGTGGTGGTGTTGGGTTGCGTTGAATGATTTGCAGAACTGGATGTTTGAATGCTTGCATAAACTGGAAATTCTGTGCTTGGAACTCCATTTTCAAAGATTGTTGGCTGCTATTTGCATGTAAAGGGAGCTTGCTAAAATGTGTGCGTATGAACACTATTTGTCCAGTTTTTCTAATATATATCAAATTGCAAAACTTTAAAGAAGGAAGAAAAGAAGATGGGAACTTACTAGCTAATTGAAGACTCAAGCAAAATGTCACTGTAAATCTTGAGTTTGCCAATTGGAGCTTTGTTGGTGTCGATCTTTGTTTGTAGAAAGTGAGAGTTTGAAGGGAAAATTTCAGACTTTGCAAGAAAAATAAGGTGCAACCGTGAGAATGAGGAGAATAAGAAAAACTGTACATGATCTGGGAGCAAACTGCCTGGGAAGAAACTGTCAGCACGTGTAGTTGGGTTGTTTGGCTAGGCTTGAATTGGTTGAGAAAAATTGACTTGGGCTTAAATGGGCTAGCACTGGATCAACTATTTAATGCAAACTGGACAAAAATGATTTTGAAATTTGGAATTGCATATACACAAAAATAGAATGGGGGCTTTATTTATTAGACTTTGTCAAACAGCTTAATTATTTAATTGACTCACCATTAAAATTTTTAAGGCTAAATGACCTTTGTATATAATTATTAGTAATATTGAGATTGTAAAAGTTTAAAATGATCTCTTATGCAAAAATACTAAAATACCCTTACATCTTCTTATGGCTGCCATTCCAATATTTACCGTGTGAATAGTTGCTTTCTCTTCAAACGTGTTCTTTCTTTTCCAACATACCATCTTTCTTTGAGTCAAAAAACCCGAAAATTCATGCTATTGAGGGTTGTTTATGAGTAGTTGTTGATCAAAGGCGAAGGAAATGACTCCCATTATGTAGATTTTTTAGAAACTTTTTGTGCTTTTAGAAAATAGTGAAGAGATGTGAAGAACTAAACTATTAAGTAGGCATTCTTTCTATTTTTATTGTAAAATCTTGTAGTTATTATGATTTTAGTTTTCTTCTGATGTAGAAGCTCCAACCATTATATATCTATCATAATGAATGTACAGTCGTGAAATGCTCTACATAACGACAATGCATTCCTTTATCTGCTGAAATAATCAAATTTCTTAGCAGGTGGCTTTTGTTATTGTTTTTATCTCATAAACTTCTTGATTCCTATAGTTTTTGTTTTGGCATGCTATTAAAAAGGCAAAGTTAATATGTTAAACATAACGATACTGCGGTCGTTATCTCTCTTTTTTCGACCTTTAGTTAAGAACACCTCGGATATACAAACTCAAGCCGTTATGTATCTGCCACAACGAATCTACAATTGTGAAACGGTATGCATAACGACACTGCATTTGGTATTTGTTGAAATAATCTAATTTCTTAGTAGTTGGCTAATGTTTCTGTTTTTCTCTCATAATGTTGATTCCTACAGTTTCCATTTTGACATGCTATTAAAAGTGCAAATATAATATATTAACTATAACGACTGTTCAATCTGGTGTATCATACGTAACGATATTGCAGTCGTTATCTCTTTTTTTTTTTCAACTTTTAGTTAAAATCTCACATGTTTATCATATATTGTAAATGAGTAATCATTAATTTGTAATTGTGTTTTTTTCCTTACAGTGATAGAGAGTTGTATTGTTTGCTAAGTCTTTCGAAACTGCATGGAACGATACATGTCTCGTTATATGGTATGTGTGTGCTCTTCCGATCTGTTTTACTCTGGGGAGTTGTAGTGTTTGCTATATTTTGAAACTATATAGAACAATACATGTCTCATTATATTGTATGTGACACGACTAAACAACCGTTCCGTTTCAGAGAGTAGTATTGTTTGCTACATGGAACTATATATATATATATATATATAGTTATGTTGTATGTGACACGACTGAACAATCATTTTACTCAGGAAAGTTGTATTGTTTGCTAAGTCTTTCGAAACTGTATGGAACGATACATGTCTAGTTATCTTGCCTATGACACGACTTAACAGTCCTTTTGATTAGGGAATTTGTATTGTTCGCTAAGTCTTTCAAAACAGTATGGAACGATACATATCTCGTTATGTTGTAAGTGACACAACTGAACAATCGCTTCAATTTGGGGATTGTATCGCTGCTAAGTTTTTTGAAACTACATAGAATGATACCTATCTCGTTATGTTGTATATGACACGAATGAACAACTGTTCGGCTCTGGATAGTTGCATTGTTTGCTACATAGAACGATACATATTTCATTATGTTGTATGTAACATGACTGAACTATCGTTTTGCTCAGGGGAGTTGTATTGTTTGTTAAGTCTTTTAAAACTACATAGAACGATACATGTCTCGTTATGTTGTATGTGAGCCGACTGAACGCTCTTCCGATCTGTTATTGACAATCTCGTCTTTGAAAGTTCGTTTAAGCATTTTAAATGTTTCACGAAAGAATTGATGTTGCCTCGTACCAAGAGTCTTTTCACGTATCCGTCAACCACCACATGGCAAAAGTATGCTTGGCAACTCAATTAATAAACAGATCGGAAGAGCACTAATAACTCATTCATAAATAGTTGACAAACATGTGCATGTCAAGTGTGTGTGTAGGCTAGCTGTGGCCTAAGGAGCTAGTTTATAAATAGTTGAAAAACACATTGTTATTTACTCAACGTAGCAATTAGCATAATGGTGTACATCTAGCCCATGTATGCTAGTGTGCCCTTTTAGAGTTGTTCACATATATAATAGTTCCCTTCATGTAAGTTTTGTTTCCCACACTTGTCATTGTTGAGGTCATTCGAACCAATTCATTCTGTTATCTCTCAGTAAAAGGTAATCTTCTTCAACCTGATGAACTATGTGTCATATGTTAAGCGTTTTAGCATAACACGATTAACTATCGTTCGTTCATATCTAGTATCGTTTTGGCTATTCGTCTTCCTTTAAATCGTTCTATTTACAGATTACCTTATTTACTCCACATAGTATGATGAAACCAGTGCATGTTTAGTCTGTGTAGGCTAGCGTACCCTAAGGTATTACAGATGCACACGTACATGACAATTCTCGTTAGAGAAGTATCGTTTCCTATACACTAATTGTTGAAACCATTAGAATCCATTCATTCTCCTATCTCTCAGTAGAAGATAATATCTCGTTCAACATACTGAGCAATGTCTCATGTTTCAAGTGTTTTAGCACATCACAATAGAACTTTCGTTCCTCCGTATCTAGTATCGTTTTGACTTTTCATCATCCTCTAAATTATCTCTTTGAATCTCAGTGTCATTTTTTGTTCCACTACGTCTATTTTATCTAGTCAAGAAGACTCTAAAGGTTGGCACACACCTTCATATCTAGCTGTTACCAAATACCAAGAATAGTCATTGGAGCAAAACGACAAGATAATGAAATATGTTTCGTGACTACGTATTTAGAAAAAAAAGGTAAATGTTAGCTATTATTAAGAGCAGTAAACGGAGCAAAACGACTCTTGAGTTGTGACACATACAACGTAACGAAACTTGTATCGCTCCAATTTTTTTCAAAACATTAATTGTTAGCAAACCTTAGGAGCGGTCAATGAAGTAAAATGACTGTGAGGCGTGACACATACAACATGACAAAACATGTACGACGCTCTTCCGATCTCCTTTTTCAAAACACTAACTGTTACCAAGTATAAAGAGCAGTCAAGAAAGCAAAATGAACCAACGAGACATATCATTCTGACCTTTTTCAAAAGATTTAAATGTTAGCAAACATTGGGAGTGATCAATAGAGCAAAACGACTGCACAGTCGTGACAAATACAAAATAATGAGACATGTATCGTTCCCACTTTTTCCAATAGACTTACTGTTAGCAAATATCAGGAGCAGTAAATAGTGCAAAACGACTGCTCAGTCGTGACAAATACAAAATAACGAGATACATATCGTTCTGACTTTTTTTCAAAAGATTTATTATTAGCAAACATCATGAACAGTCAATAGTGCAAAACAACTGCTCAGTCTTGACAAATATAAAATAACAAGATGTATCTTTTCTAACATTTTTCAAAAGACTCTCTTTTCGACATAACGAGAAGTGTATCGTTCCATGCGGTATTGAAAGACTTAGCAAACAATTCAACTCCCTAGTGCAAAACGATTGTTTAGTCATGAACATATAGCATAACAAGACATGTATCGTTCCATACGGTTTCTAAAAACTTGGCAAACAATACAATTCTCTGGTGCAAAACGATTGTTTAATTGTGTCATATACAATATAACGAGGCATATATTGTTACATACAGTTTCGAAAGACTTAGCTGATGTAAAACGATTGTTCAGTCATATTACATACAATATAACGAGACACGTATCATGCCACGTAGCTTTGAAAGACTTGACAAACAATATGACACCCTGGTGCAAAATGATTGTTCAGTTGTATCACATACAACATAAAGAGACGTGCATAGTCACTAGAGCAAAACGATTATTCAGTCGTGATACGTAAAAATAATGAAACATGTATCGTTACAATTTATTTGAAAAAAAATAATGATTAGCAAACATTAGGAGTAGTCAATGGAGCAAAATGATTATTTAGTCACGACATGTACAAAATAACGAAAAACATATCATTACAATTCATTTGAAAAAAGTAATTATTAGCAAATATTAGGAGTAGCCAATGGAGCAAAACGACTGTTCAATCGAGACATGTAGTGTTACAACCTATTTCAAAATACTAAATGTTAGCAAATACCAATAGTATTTTAAATGAGTATTTAACCCATTTTTTAAAAAAAATCTGAGAACTAACAAAGACAATCAAGTTTTAAGTGAGTATAACGAATGATGAAGAAAAAGAACAAACAATGTATTGTTATCCCCTGTTCACTAGAAATTAAGCACAGAGTTTCTCTAAAAATTCTTCCTTCATCATGTCCATTTCACCTATTTTAAGGAACTTGGGGATAGCAAACACCTCTAAGTGTTAAATAAGACATAACGATTGTTAAGTGGGGATGCGTATAAAGAACAAACTATGTATTGTTACACTTTATTCACTAGAAATAATAGATTTTCTCCCAAAATTCTTCTTTAGATCGGAAGAGCGTCGTTTTAAAGAGCATGAGGTTAGCAAGCACCTCTAGGTGTTAAAGGAGAATAATAGATGTTGAGTCATGATGCGTATAAAGAACGAACCATGTATCGTTACCTTTTATTCACTAGAAGTAATAGATTTTCTCCCAAAATTCCTCTTTTATTATGTCCATTTCACTTATTTTAAGGAACATGAGGTTAGCAAGCACCTCTTGGTGTTAAAGGAGTATAACGACTGTTGAGTCGTGACGCGTACAAAGAGCAAGCCATGTGCCATTACCGTTTATTCACTAGAAATAATAGATTTTCTCCTAAGGTTCTTCTTTTATTATGCACATTTCATCTATTTTAAGGAATATAAGGTTAGCAAATACCTTCAGATGTTAATAGAGTATAATGACGGTTCAGTCATAATGCGTGAAAAGAAAAAACCACGTATCCTTACCAATCACAAATTTTTTTCTGAAAATTCTTCCTTCATTATGCTTATTTCACATATTTTAAAGAACATGAAGGTTAGCAAACACCTCTAGGTGTTAAAACATATAATAATTGTTTAGTCATAATGCATATAATATAATGAAACATGTACTGTTACAACCTATAAACCGAAATCTTTCTGAAAAATGAATTCATTATTTGCATGAGCAAAATTGACGCTTATAAACCAAATATTCCATGTGTTCATAACACCATCCAAGTGACAAAATTGACAATTACATCAATAATTGCGTATTCCATTTAATTCCTTGAAATTCTCAATTACATCTAGGTGAGAATTTCCATTTTTTATTATATTTAAAGAATGCATATAGATATGTATGACATCAGAAAGCCAAACTGATATAATCTCGATCCGTCCAAATTTTAAGACAGAGCTAAGACATGACGAATTTAATAAATATTTTGAATATATGGCCAAATGAGGCATTTTGGAGGCGTTGAAGACTTTTTTGTTCAAAAATTGAAGTTTGGGGAGCTCAACTGAAACTTTGGGGACTAAATTGTCAATGTTGAATTTAAAGATTTCGTAACTTGAGATCATTGAAGATGAGTCAAAGTTGATCATTTTAGATGGGAAAAGATTCAAGGTAGCAAGAATTGAGCTTGAGGATCAAAACGGTCCAAAAATTAAATTTTGGGTCTATTTGGAGCAAAATCAGAAGTTCAGGGACTTACTGAGCAAAAACACGAAAAATGGCATTTGAAGCCATGTGGCCGCACGCCGTGACCTATGCGGCCATAAGGCGAGTACCAGAATTGGCCGAAGGCCGGCTACAGCCGCTTTCTTCCATTGTGCGGCCGCCCTCTTTCGTTTCAGCTGGGTTTCAGCCTTTAAATTCAAATTTTGAATCCTTGTTCTTTTCTTTTCTCATTTCTTTGTTAATTATTTTTGCTCCAAGACAACTACTAGTATAAATATAGCTCATTTATGTCTTGTAGAGGACTTTTGGATGATGTACTCTTCGTGAATGAAAACTTCCTTTGGGGATTAATTTCTCCTTTATTACTTTGTGTTTGTTCTAGCATTTTAAGACACCACAACTAACTTCAAGGGTGAAATTTCTTGTGTCTTTTATCCTATATCTTGGGGGTTTGATTCCACATCTCATTGTGGCTTAGAGTTTGATATACTCTAATTTACTTTGGGTTGGATTCTTGAGTTTAAGATAAATTCTATCTACATTTTCACCGGATTTAGCTTTCTTGGGTGAGTTCCATTCGAGTGTGGGAATCGACAGTCAATATACCGGCGGGGTAGCTCTTCCGATCTAACCTTGTTTTGAAGGCTTAGTTACATAGAGAAGAATCACCAAAGTAACTGCCCATAGCAGAGCATTGTTGGACTCATGGCTTGAATCAAACACGATAATGATTTTTCCCACATGAATTCCACCATTGTTTCCTAACATCCATTGAAAATTCTTTCTTTTCTTCATTATCAACACTACTGCTATAGGGCCTTGGATTCTTCTCAAGTTTGCCTGTTAATCATGGGCTAGAAAAAATCGTAAGTGTAGAGCTTGACAAAGTGGAAATCGACACCCAAGACCAGTCGCATATTCGCCAAAGTGATCACACCAAGGTCGACAGACCAACCAATTGAACCAACGAAATGCTCCAAACCCAAGCCCTCTACCTTACAATCTATGAAAAGAACTCACGCAGACTATTCTATAGAGAGAGAGAGAGAGAGATGTTGGTCTTTTATGGTGAAGGGACTGGATAAAGTAAGAATTGGGAGTGAAGAAAGTGAAATTAGGTGAAATTGTACGAGGACATAGTAGTAATTGTCCATATCTTATTATTCTGAATTAAGTTTCAAATGGATTTTTTGGGTCAAAGGTTATTGGGCCAAATTCTAATAAAACGGAGGTCAAATCGGCCAATTTCCCAAATAGAATAGACATAAGAATTTGGACGGGTGTCTATTAACTTTAACAAAATAGGTTCCTGTCAACATTTGTGACTCTCGAACGAGTTAAGAAAATTTTGATTTTCGCTTTTAGCTTTTAAGATCAATTTATTCAAACCTTAGATGAGGACGAGGCATTAATTACTTTCGTGACCAATATCATCTAATAATAACTAATAAAAGAAATGTTGGTAGCAATGCGACTTAACTTAGTAAAGTTTGTAAGAACTTAAATTTTTATTTATAAAAATTTCCGATCACTACATCACCGGTTTGGAAATAGATTTAGGTGAAGAATGAAGGAATGGGTGGGCAGGTGGCTAGTGGAGGCGACTTGGTTGAAATAGCAACGATGAAGATGTTGATTAGGGTTGGTGATGGGGTATGATGATTATGTAATTTGATTTTTAATTTTAATAATTTAAAATATTAAAATAGATAATTATGGTAAAATTATTGTTTCATTTATTTAAATAATAAAAAAGGGGGAAAAATAATCGATAAAGGTACTTTTGCAATAAAAGGATAGATTTACAATTACTTCCATAATAAACCCTTCTTGTTAAAAATAGAGGTGCATTCTCTAATTATTTCTTTAGGAAAAATAAAATCAATAAGCCCATTATCTAGAAACTTATTTTAGATAATTTAATAGAAAAAAATATCATGATATTTTGAAATATATTTTTAAGATATATTTCTAGATATTTTAGAAAATAGGATTAGTCTCTAAGATATCTTTGGAGGATTCTTGGTCAATAGATTGTAACCATTGGATCAAATGAACATAGGCAAAAACTCAACAACTGATTAAGGAGATACCACTAACATAAATAAGAGTGGTGATGACTATTTTGTATCAAGTGAAAACCAAGTAAAAGATAGTAAAAGAAAGCGAAAAGTAAGTAAAGTGAAAAATTAAAATGGGGAAGTGTGAAATCTTTTTTTTTTGTAGAGAATATGCGATTAGCATTGATTTGATAAATTTTTTATTTAGATAAAGCTCTAAAGAACAAGCTTTAAGTGTTTCTTTTCCCTCCAAAATAAACAAAAAGGAGTCACCAATTCAGAAAATACTCTCAAATACTAAACACGTAAACATAAGCATCCTTTTATTGAAATGCCTTCTAGACATCCTCACCTCCCCTCCCTTCTTTCCAAAAAAAAAAAAAAAAAAAGATCGTTTCAACTTATATAGGTTGATCTTCAAAAATATCTAATTAAATCCAAATCCTTTCTATAAAACTCAGATTTTTCTATATTATCCATTTATTGCCATTACACTCCAATTCCTAGACTAAGATGAAGGAACCCTCGTAAGCAACAACATCAATAGGGGCAATTGAGTTTTGCCTAATATGTAGTTGATATTAAGCTTGTTCAGCTTAGCAGCTATGCGATTTACAAATTAGATCTGAGATTTCAGTGTGCTTTCCTTTTTTTATCTTGTTGTCGACGAGTCCACTATCAGGCTTCTCCTTCGGTGGGGTAAGTTTCTTTTTGAGAAGATTAGCTGAGATTCTTGACCTGTGCACCCAAAGTTTCCAACCAGAGTTGGTACACCCAAAGTTTCCAACTAGAGAGGGAGAGGAGATAATTAACGCATCAGTGAGTTCAGTGAGTGTTGCTCGAAATTTGAAATTCAACATACTCCTCAGCATAATAGCGTGGCTAAAAGAATGAATAGTACCATACTTTGGTCGGCATACAACACTTGAACATAGATTCAGCCACGTTTTGAGAGTCTGTCTACCCTAGTCACCAAAATACGAAAAAAAAATATTTATCCAAAGAAATAGTTAGTGTTCAAAAAAATGAATTACTATTTAAAGCATGAGAAAGAAGACATGTTGATTAGGTTCATAATTATAATCAACAGCTATCTCATGTTCATCAAATCGATGCAGCATTTTGTATTTTTGTTGGAGTTAAAAAACTCACAACCTGGGTCGTTGTCACGATTCCTGGATTTGCTCTTCTTCTCCTTCTCTTCATTAATCCCTTGGCACTTTTCCTTTCAACTCCATTACCTTCTCTTCTTTCATTTGGTCAAACTAAGAGTTCTTAAATTTTCTAGATTCCAACACTCTCATCAGAAGTGACGCTAGATTACAACATCACCAACACCAACACCCCATCATTGTGAATTAAGGATGCTCGTAAAGAGATTGTAGGTTTATTCTTTACTAAAATATATAAGAGTTCCAAAAAATATAAACTCTATCAAAATGCATAAATGATTGAGAATATACTAGATTTATGTAATGATCATTAAAATAATTCTAAATGGAGGTGATAAGATTTCAGGAAATTACTAAAATTGTTCCATTAAAAATCTTAATTCCCCAGTACACTCGTAATTATATGAATTTTGAAAATCTTTTGGAATTCATGTGCATCCCCCCTCCAGAGGCCTACGATCCCCAAACATCTCCTTTGAATATCAACATGTTTTGAGGAATAAGAAACATTAGCAGCGACAATGCATGATCCTGCAATCAGTGTCACGTGATAAAGTGCAATCCATATATTTCAAAGAAATTTTAGGATTGATGATTCTGAATAGTTTTTGAAGTGCTAAATTCTTCTGGAAGGCCGTGAGGATAGAATTGAAAAAGAAATATCATAACCGTCAATCACAAAATTTGAAATTGTTACTTTTAAACGTTCTATCCCTCTATCTTCGGTTTTTATTTGTTCATAGAAAACACCCAAAAAAGCGTAAGTTAATTGCACAGCAAATAAAGAGAAGAAAACATAGAGCTAAAGTTCGCCACCACTAGTTACGTCTCCGTTGAAACTCCACGAAATGCTATGTATAAAACTGTCAAAGAAATTACAAGAAGTTTTGATACAAAAATCTGAACCCAAAATCATATTAATCTCATGAACCCTATCTTACTCAAATCATACAAATACTCCACAACCTCACTGAATACATGACCACAGATATTACAAAACACAGAACTTCTAATCTCTATTACTATCTCACAAGGAGAAATCACAGAGAAGAGAGATAGCATCCAAGAAGAGGACGTGTAAACTTTAAGTAGTGCTGAAAATCCACTAGCACAAGACCCCAAACCACTTTTGTGAAGACAAATAAACCAGTGAAATAACACAACCCAAAAATGGCAGAACACCAGAATTATATATATTGTGGCTTAACTTCCCTAGAACAATTAATAATAGAAAATAGAAGAGTACTCATGAAGAACCTGTGTAAATGTGTTTAGATATTGAAACAACTAACAAGAGCACTATTTATAGATCATATATGCTCTTGATATACATGAACATAAAATGAAATGCATAAATATCAAAGAAGTCTAGATTCATGATTCATGAACGTAGAGATTCATGAATCATGAACAAGTTAATTTAAAGAACCATGAATATAACCTAAAAGGTTACTTTGACTGCAACACTGTCCCTCAAAGTGAACTTGTAGATACAAGCCCAAGCAGAGTACAAGTGACTTGGTAAAGATCTCGGCAACATTGTCATCAGCTGTCAACTGAATAGCTTGAATTTTTCCATCAAGAAACTTTTCGCGAATAAAATGATGCTTGAGTTCAATGTGCTTTGTTGTCGCGTGACAAACTGGGTTAGTAGCAAGCTTGATAGCACTTTGGTTGTCACAGAAAATTATTGTTGAACTTGAAATTTGAGAATGAACATCCTGAACAAGGTGACGGAGCCAAACACATTCTTGGGTAGCAAGAGTAGTAGCCTTGTACTCTACTTCTATTGTTGAAAGAGAAAATGAATCTTGCTTTTGCTACAAGAAGAAACATTTGTAGTCCAAAAGGTATAGCTAGAAGCATATCGCCTATGATCTGAGTCTCTACCCAAATCGGCGTCAGTATACCCATGTAAAGAAAAATCAACTCCCTTTCTGTACATCAACCCAAAGTCAAGAATTGAATTCACATATTTCAAAATGTCTTTCACTGCCTCAAGCTGTGGTTTGTGGGGCGTTTGCAAATCGACTTACAAGTCCAACCGAATAAACTACGTCAGGCATTGTAATTGTTAAATACCACAAACCACCAATACGAGCACAATAAAGTTGAGGATTTGGAAGAAGAGAACCTTCTTCACGTTTCAGTTTCAAATTAGCACCAAGAGGTGTCTCTGGTTTTTTCCTTGCTTCAATTTCAACTTAGTCACAAAATTTCAACTTAGTAACAAGCTTTTCAGAATAGAAATTTTGAAATGAAAAAAATCCCTTCTTCAGTTGATTTGACTTCGAACCCGAGAAATGACTTAGCTGTCTCAAATTTTTCACAGCAAATCTAAATGATAGCTCATCTCATAGCTTGGTAACTTCTTCCTCATCATTACCAGTGATTATCATGTCATCTATGTAGAGTAGAACAATCACATGTAGCTTCCCATACTTTTTAACAAATAAGCTAGGATATGAATTTGAAGAATAATATCCACAAAAGAAGAGATATTCTGCAATCTTAACAAACCAAGTTCTGGGAGCTTGTTTCAACCCGCAAAGTGCCTTTTTGAGCTTGCAAACAAAATTTGGGTGAGAGCTAGAAATATAACCTGGTGGCTATTCCATATAGATATCTTTATCAAGCTCCTCATATAAAATGGCTTTCTTCAGGTCAAGTTGCCACAATTTCCAATTTTCACTCGCAGCCAAAGCAATAACAACCTGGACAGAAATCATTTTTGCAATAGGACTAAAAGTTTCTTCATAATCTTCTCCATATTTTTGCACCAGCCTTACCTTATATTTTTCCACACTTCGATCTGGCTTCCTTTTCAATCGGTACACCGTATACATGAAACGGGTTTTACTCCATCAGGTTTTGGTACAAGGTCCCGTGTCTCATTTTTTAAGAGTACATCTACCTCTTCTTGCATGGCATTTTTCCATTCTTTGAAATCTTTAGCTTCCTCAAAGCATCCAGGTTCATCTTGTCAAGACAACTAGCAAAAAGGCAAGAAAAATTACTCACAAAGTTTTCATCTCGATAACAAGCTGGCTTCACAGTATTTCTTTTTGGTATCTGTACTAAGACAAAGTTTGAGTGTCTTGTTCAAACTTATCTTGCCAAAGATGAAATATTCTCAGATTCTTCTTGCTCAGTCCCCTACCGGTTGAGAATTCTTGCTGCACAGAAGAGTTAGAAGGCATAGGCAAAATTGCCTCCTCAGATTCCAATAGAAAAACCGCATTTGGATCACATGCCAATGTTCTAGGGCCATAGAAGAATGAAACCTCATCAAATACAACATTCTTTAAAACAATAAAGAAATGAGTTTCTGGATTCATGCATTTCTAGCCCTTCTTCATTTCATCATACCCCACAAATATGCACTTGTTTGCCTTTGCATCAAGCTTGGTCCATTTTGAATCTGGAATGTGTACACAACAAATAGATCCAAATATTCTCATATGCTTTACAGTAGGTTTCTCACTGTATAGAAATTGATAAGGAGTCTTAATTAACCAGACTGATAGGCATATGATTAATTACGTAAGCTGCACATTTCATTCCTTCAACCCATAATGCTTTAGGTAATTTTTTTGCATAAGCTAACTTTTGCAAGTTTCCACAAAGTGTCTAATCTATCGTTCAGCAACATTGTTCTGTTGAGATGTGTCGGCACAGGACGTTCTCTTCTAATTCCTTGTTTTTGGCAATATTCAAAGAAGTGATCTGGAGTGTACTCTCATCCATTATCAGTTCTGAGTACATGAATCTTCTTATCAAAAGCGTGTTCCACAGTTTCTTTGAATTCATGAAACTTAGAGAAAACCTCTGATTTGTCCTTCACAAAATAAACCCAGGTAAATCTATGTATATTCATCAACAATAACCAACATAGAACTAAAACCAGAGTAAAAAGGAACTCTAATAGGACCATACAAGTCACTGTGAAGATATTCAAGAGAAGCAGAACCTTTTAGGGAAGATTTTTCAATGGAAGACGTGCCTTGCCATATTGAGACCCTTCACAAACTCTCCACTCGACAGAAAATCTCAAATTTGGCAGCCCTTTTACTAGATTTTTATTTAACATGACTTTTGACTTATTCATGTCAAGATGCCCAGGTCGAGGATGCCATATAGAGACATCATCACTGCTGCTGGTTCTTTCGACATAAGAAGAAGAAGAAGCTGAAATGACAAATAAATCTTCAACCCGAATGAATAACATCAGCTTTAATCTCCTTGATGTTCCAAAGAAACTTCACACCCTTTGGTCCAAACAGCACAAAGTTCCCCTGATCTACTAGATTTGCAACTGAGAACAGAGTTCTCTTCATTCTAAGAACATGATACACACTATTAATAGTGATATTGCTGCCATCACCATCATCAACAGTTACCGTGCCTTCCTTTTCAACTTGATGAACAGAGTTATCTGCTGTGACAATAGCTTGCTTTCTTTTGTATTCTTCGAAACTGGAAACTTTTGAATAATCTCCAGTTAGATGATGCCCACATCCAGAATCTATAATCCAATATTCTTCAAAATTTATAGAAGTCATGGCATCAGTGGTAGTAGACTCAGTCATGAAGCATGTACTCCAATCTTCATCACTAGAGGCTTCCGTCTTCTCAGCCAAATTTCCATCACTTAGCTTTACATGACAATCTCTCTTTATGTGACCAAGTTTACCACACCGATAGTACTTTACTTCTTTCATGTCTTTTGAATCTCCCTTTCCTTTGACATCATTCTTTTGTTTCCCTTTGTCAGACTTCTTCTTCTCTGTAAATAAGATGGAACCTTTACCATCAGCTCTGGAAGAACCAGCCATTTGTAATGCAAATGATTCTGGAGAAGATTCTCAAACTCTTGAATCGATGTCACAAAAGGAATATACTCCTTCAACCCACAAATGATATGTCTTTTCGGTCGTGCTTCAGAAATCGGCTTATCTGGATCCAATAGTGTAATTTCTGAACTTAAGTTTTTGATCTTTAAGAAAAACTTTGAGATGGAAACATTTGCTTGAGCTGTATTCTCCAACTCATTCTCTAACATTTGTAACCGAGCCACATCCTTTTTGTTATATAAGGAACTGGGGTTCTCCCAAATCTCTCCAGTAGATTTGCACCTCATGATGTGGTCAAATAAACTATAAGAAATTGACCTCTTCAACACAAACTCTGCTTTGGCATTTTTCACCTTCCATTTCTGCAACTCTTCAGTATTTTCATCTGTGTCCTTTAGAGTAGCTCTTGCTTCTCCGCCAACAACATCCCATAATTCTTCACCAAGAAGATAGGATTCCATGCACGTTCTCCATATCTTGTAGTTTGACTGGTTTAGCAACTCAATGTCAAGACCAATAGCACGACTTCAAGAATTCATTTTTGAACCCACTAATTATTTTCTTCACCAAAAGATATCCACATCCTTTGTGGCTCTGATGCCATGTAAACTTTAGGCAGTGCTGATAATCCACTAGCCCAAGACCCCAAACCACTTTTGTGAAGACAAATAAACTAGTTATATAACACAACAGAAGAATAGCAGAACACTAGAATTATATATGTGGCTTAACTTCTCTGGAACAATTAATAACAGAAGAAGAGTGCTTATGAAGAATCTATGCAAACATAAAAAAGGCAAATATTATATTGTGTGGTGGCAATATAATATTTGCCTTTTTGTTAAGGTACAAAGGAGGGGGAGGGGCATGTTGAGGTGTCTTTTTTGGATACATGTCTACCAAGACAATTTTGTCCGCCACGCTTATGGTGAGTGGCCCCCTCAAGGTTTTGTAAATTCCCTTAAAAGAATCACGTCCTTAGGGATCGATCCTTCAACCGTAGCCTCAAGTGTCTTATAATTTTTAGGATGATCCCAAGTGTCACCTGGGCTAGCATACTACTACGGAATAGCAGTTTAGTCATCAGTTGTATTAATAAATACACATCGTTTTTGAAGGAGATGCTATTGACAATGACACACATAGGAATAATATACACATCGGTTTTTGGGCGACGCCTAAACAACATAATAGGCATCAGTTCCACCATTACAACCGACGCCTATTGTGATGTTTAGGCGTCGGTTGTAAGACAATATTCGACTCCTTTTTTTTTCCTTAGGATAGACCAGTAATAGCTATTGCTGGTGATCCTGCGAAAGTAAAACAATAAATACACAATACACAGCCAAGAAGAAACAATATTAAAACTAGCAATTTACATACACTTTAATGCAATCATCACCAACTTAATATAAATGAAACTATTATCAATAATTGCTCCAAACATTAGCAATAATATAATCTAGTATTATAAACCAACATATATAGTATTATAAACTAATGTAAATAAACCATTGAAAATCAAACTAACTATTGAATATAAATCAAAGTACTCCAAACGTGAATGACTATTATATTAGTACTACTCCAATAATCACTAACTTAATATAAATCAAAATACAATTAATAGCTTCTTCAAATATTAGCAATAATGTAATTTATAAATTGCTTAAAACCATTACAAATTAACAACTGAAATGTATACTAACTATTGAAATAATATAAACTAACTATTGAAATAGATCGTGTTTACATAAAAAACTATAATCTATAAGTAAACCATATTTCAAAATAAATAAGACTAAAAATCACATACAATGGTCGACAAAGTAGTTGGCGCATTTATCCCGAATCTAATCTATATTCACTTAACTATATGATTCAGCTTCATATGCCTACAACAAGCTAAAAGTAGTATAATTACTTTGTTAATAAAATATATATGCGAGTGGTTAGATAATTCTTAGTTTTTGCTAAATATTTATGCCTTATCAAGCTTTTCTAAACTACCAGAATATAGTGTAACTATCTCGTACATATTTCTCATCACACAATAGCTATATTCATCAGATCCCAGTTAGAAATGGTAACAGGTCAGGTATGCCTTTCCCCGCCCCAGCCCTGCTAAGGAAACCCCCGCCCCGTACCCATCCAGGGAGGGTACAAGAAAATACCTGTTACTACTCTGTTAAGAACATCCGAAAAAATTTTAAAAAAATAGAAACTATATAAAAAAACCATCTAAATGATATCAATCTCATCAAAAAATGAATACTCTTAATTTATATAGGGAGTAAAGTTTGGTTTGTCTTGAATTAGTTTTTTTTTATTTTAAGAAAACGCAGATTTTAAATTAGTATTAACTATTAAAGTTAGTTAAAAATTTAACCAAAAGAACATTATGCAAAACAATTAAGGAATATTGATTTATCTTTGAGTATTTGAAACCTCACTAACTCTTCCTCTATATCAATATTTTTATAATTAAAAAAAAAAACTCTATTGGGTATCCAAGGCGGGGCGGGCGGGCGGGAGGGAGCGCCCACTATCCATCCCCGACCTGATAAGAATTTGGGGAAAAGATGTAACACCCCGCAAAATTTTAACAATGCCTTAAGCAAAATGATAATATTTAGATGATAATGAGACACTACTTGAATTTCAAGGATTTCATGGTATAGCTCAATTGAACACCAAAAACTACAATGTGACATATAATCATACCAAATTGAAAAGTTGCAAGTTTGTCAATTCAATTGAATGACAAAAATTGAAATATGACAACGTGATTATATTTGAATTGTCACAAGATTGTCAAGAATTAGAATATAATAACGAGGTTGCATTGAATTGTAAGATTATTACTCAAATGAATGTTAAGAATTAGAACATGATCATTGGTAACATGATCGATATTTGGGCAATAAATTGGAACTAGAAAATAATTGTTGACATTGTATTGATAATGATTGACTAACCACACAAGGTTGCGGTATTAAATAGCAACCTAAATTTGTATTAGTACATCACAATACTCAAAGATCATTACTCGAGAAATGCCATTGTAACAACCCGTAAACTTCTAAAAATTAAGCAATATAATTGTTATTTTAGAAGAATTACTTGAATTGCAGTATGAGATTTCTTGAATTGCTTAAGATTGTTGTTCAATTGGCAATTAAAGAGAGAATTTGGTCTTTAATTGATATGAATCAAAGTACGGTGACTAAATTATAAGGTGGCACAAAGTATAAGGACTTCTCATCAGTTTGTCACCAAATGTACGGCTCTGCATTCCGCCGCTTGCCGCGACATGATTGGTGGAACTCAAAATTTATTAAAAACAACTTAATCCTAAATATTATATATAGGACTAAGAGATCTTCAACATTCTCCAAGCCTCCTAAACCATCCTCTTTCCCTCCATAACTCTCAAAATTCGTCCCAATGTGTCATGGGAAGGAAAAACACCCTAAAAACCTACAAATATCTAATTTTGCCCTTGAAAAAGGTTTCTTATCATATATAGAAAAGTTACAACCTAAAGAATGACTTTAAAGTGAGAAATATCAAGGTTTTGGAGGTCTTTTTCCACTTACAATTAAAGAAACCTTTGGAGAAGTGAAAGAATATGCAATCTTTGGAAAGTAAAAGGTGAGTAACTAATGCTTTGATTTCCTTTTTGCATTGATGATGTTTTGATATAGTAAGTATGGTTTTAATTGAAGTATTCCATGAGATAAACATGGATTCGATACATTAAAAAGAAAGATTGATTTCTTGCATTTGAATCAATAATTGCTCTACCCGTCTTGTATTGAATTGCTTTGAATTGTTTCCCATACTATGACCTATTCAATAATCCTGGGATCGGAAAGATTAGGGTGGTGTTTGTTTTGAATTGAAACTTCGATTAGGGTCAACTGGGGTTAATTGTATATCTACTTAATTATATATAGCCATGATTGAATTGATATGACTCTTCCGCATACCACGGGTAGTAGTTTAACTGTGATAGGGCCCTCTTGTGCTTTGAAGAGCTTTGTGTATTCAATAATCTTCTTGGAAATAAATCTTTAAATTCAAGGGTGAATTAAAGGATTTTGTTATTCACTGAGTACTTCGTACTCACTCTCCCTTTGCTACAATTTTTATAGATGATTGAAGCTATGATATTTGAAAAGTAAGGCAAGGCAGGCATTAGAACATGCTCGCGAATGAAAGTAGAGTTGTGTGTATAGTGAAAACCTGTCTTTGAAGCGAATATGAAAGCAACTATGAATTTAATACCTTTTGTATTATTAAATATGCTCACCTCTCTATAATATAAATATTTTTACGCGTTATATGGGTAGTCCTTGTAATGGTCTAAAGCTTACATTTCAAAATAAAAGTTTTCTAATGATTTGACATGCTTTGGTAAGCAATGAAATATTTTTCTATTAACACAATTTGTAGTGTTCTTTGCATTTTATTGAAAAACTAAGTTTTTAAGGATTCTTTAAAATATAACAACTTGTTAGTTTAAGTAATTAGCGTTACCAAGTCAAAAGCTATTTGTTTATTTTGTACGTCCCCTCCTCACTATTTGTATTAAAACTTTCGCTATAAAATTTGTTAATGAATATAAGATACACGAAAATATTATAAAATTAGCAGAAGCGTGACAGAAGAATTTCGCCCTGTACCCATCGCAATACTTAATGGGGCGGGTCTCTGCAGGCATCGGGTAATGGGTGCAAAGTTGTCATTCTTAATCCCGATTGCTGAGTATACTAAAATTTTCAAGGAGCTGAAAATTAAAATTAGTAATTAAAACAATAAAATTTGAAACTTCAATAGTTATTGTATTATTTAAAGGATATTTTTCATACCATAATTGATTTCCACACGAGAGTGCTTTTCCTTGTTTTCCAGGTCACCCACGACGCTCTTCCGATCTCTAAAATTTCAATATATATGTCTAAGTTAAATAAACCCAAACTTACACAAAAAGACTATTATGCAATATTTTTGATAATTGTTTACGTATTCAAATCCCTCATGATACTCAATGTGCACTTAGACCCTAAGGAATCCAAGTAGCATATTAAGTAGAATATTAAGTTATGTTCAAGGCATAGCACAAGCAGCATCCAGTGGTTTCTAAAATATTTTACAACAATGTAAGTTTGTATTTTAGTCACAAATAATTCAAATTAAGCAGAAGCAAAAAAATAGATGAATAGCAGGCAATGGTCTTACCTCTCATGACACAGTGCCAGAATGTAATTCTTGTCCCTCGTTTGTGTAATCACATTGAGCATGTATCTGTAATTCGTGCTCTAGTTAAGTTGAAAATTAATACCCGCGATCAACGCTGGATATATAAACCCGATATTTTCAATCCCAAATTCGTTGTACAATTGATGTAGGCACCTGAAATATATTATACCAAACGTGAAATATCAAATTAAAAATTATATGATGTACTTAAATGTAATGGATTAAGTCTTACATTTCCCAAGTTTACAAAATTGGTGCGTTCAACCATTATATCTTGAGTAGGTCAATAATATCATCGACTGAAACAAGAATCTCATTCACCGTGTCAATTGGGTAGTGAAACACATCCTCATCCATCATTACGTCAATGAAATCCATAGTAAGGGGCAGTTTAACAGTCAGATTGTGTAACATTTTGAGGGCGGGACTCAGGGATACTAATGTTGCATCGTCAACAAAATTAGACCATGCTGAAAGAGACTTCAACACTCGCAGGCTATTTACCTTTTTCTTTGGATGCTGCTTGCTCCAATAAGGCTTCCTGCAGTGATAATTTATTTGCCATCATAACATGTGTAACACAAAATCTAATGTACAAAGAAGCTTTTATGTAACTCCAATTCATTACCTCACCTAAAATCACTAAACGTGTGGGCCACTGAGTGAAGCTTCTAACTGCATCCGCTAACTGCTGATGGAATGTAGTTTGCACTGGAAGAATCAACTCCATCGATCATCAGCTACATAATCAACTGACACCATGTAATGATTGGACAAAATTTGTTGATGGTGCACCAAAGTATAGAACAATCTATGTGCTCACAGTTTTAGTCTTATTGTTACAAATTAGGGCGGGATGACATGGGTTCTGCTTATTTGAATATTCAATGCAAGTGAATAATTAACGTTAGCTTTAATAATTGAAATAAAGTTAATTCATTCAACAATTAGATAACTCAATACTAAGTACCTTAAAGGTAGGATATGGCTGAGGATCGACTGAGTCGAAACTACTACTAGTTGGTGGTCTGATGGAAGGACTTGCAGCTATAGGTATTTCCATGTTAAGAAATTTTGTAGGTATTTCCATGTTAAGAAATTTTGTAGGTATTTCCATGCCAAGGTGTTGGAAGATAGAGGCAAACTGTGATTACATCATATCGAACTAGGCCTGCATCTCTGTCATAGTCTCTTTCCTTACCCATTTAGCGATGCTCACCTCCACCTCTGATGTGATCATCTATCTAATATTATCTAGCGACACGACCACATTGGGTCATCTCCTAGTCTCATCAGGTCATCTAGAAACATCCCTCACAGTGACGTATACGCCATAACCCCCCACTCGACCAGGATGCTCCTTGCCAAACGCCTCTGTCCAGATATCACAGTGTCCTTTTAGGACAAACGTCCCTTGGCTGGCCCCCTCTTGCTTTTCTTTCTGTTTGAAAAAATGAAAAATAAATATAAGTTCCTAAAGGTAAGTAACTTAAATAATGAAAAATTTTAAAATTAATTTATTCTTACAATTTTTTCATAAACCCTCTTTGTTTTCTCGTTGGGGATGTAATAAGTACAATCGGGCCTCTTTTTATCCTTGCCTGACCTCAATCTAAGCTGCAATCGTTGATCAAAAGGGTCTAGCTAACTGACCCACATGAGGAGGAGGAAGATAAGGAGTCTGCAACTAGACACTCGGGGCCTTATACCTATATAATCGGCAGAGCTTAAAAAGTGTAAGCACTCATTATGCCCTAAACTTTGCTTCGCCTTCTCACTTTTCTCCTAAAAGTCAATTTGCCAACTACTTTTAGTTTGTATGCAGTGATTAGAAAATAATAAAAAGTTTGCAATGATTATACCAAGAATTCTGGAGTGCCACGATCCTGCTTAAATTTCTCCCATATTTTTGGTGTAATGAACTTATAAAGCTAACAAGGAGTTTTATATTTCTTGTGCTCCTTTCTGATGCATTCTTGCACCAACGAAGTATTCAAGTCTCTCCATCTCTTTCCAGCTGCTCTCAATGCAGTCCTCTTCAATGTGTCATTCCCGAGATTGAACTCTTTCTGCAAGATATGCCGAGCAACGTTGTAGATTAAATCAACTATAGATCATATCAAATTCAAGCATATAAAATGATCCGATACCTTGATATCTTTCCAAACAAGCTCCTTAACGGCAAGCTCAACTGCCTGCCAATCGGGGTAGTTTATATGCATATGAATCCGAATCACACTCCCCACGTAATTGCTTAATTGCCTACTAAATGGCCCGATAAGCATACTAACCTCGTCAAATTCAAGTTTTCTTATCGCATCATGCGTCTTCTTCAACTTCTTGCAAATGGTTGCACCTGTCGTCCGCTTGTTTTTGCTCTTAGTTGGATCATCTGCTACACTTGAGTTGTTAGCCATCAAGAGCCCTCATTACGTGCCTACCTGGATACGAGTAAAAATACAAGCAAGTTAGTGTTACTAAAATAACCCCAGGATAGTAACAATTCATAATACATGTAAATAATAATATATGGAGCTACAAGTAAAATGACAACTAGCAGTCAACTATTTGATTTTCTTAACTAATTTGTTTTATTAACTATTTATTCATTTCTGTCACAAACTAAATCAAAGAATTTTTATATTATTTGATTTCTATTATTTATTTGTATATCAATATTACTTGTTAATTACATTTTCATTTGTATCATAAACTTAAAGAAAGAATTTTTCATTATTTAGTTTTCTTAAATTATTTGTCTTGTTAATTACATATTTATTTGCATAACAAATAAAATCAAAGAATTTTTATATTATGTGATTTTCTTAATTTATCTGTCTATCAATATTTTTCAATTACATGTACATTAGCATCACATTTTTACTTATCAATCTCTCTAGGCAATACATCAATTTCAAAAAAAAATTTGTAGGGCATTTTACAGGTGCAACAATTCCAACTTCTATAAGAATACCACAAATTCATGAAGTATAACTAAATGTTGCGTACCCATAATAATGTATAAATATCTTTAATAAACAATGCCCAAGAAATTACATATATATCCACTAAAACCAATAAAAGTCATATTTACCAAATATACACAAAACTTAGAATTATAATTCTCAACATGTAAACAAAAACTTAAATAATTACAAACTAACCAAGAAATGGAGAATAATTAGCTTCAAAATACTTTGAAGAAGTGTAGAAAAAGCTATGCAATGTTGTGATCGAAATGGGTTCGAATGCCATGAATGCCGCTCAAAATGGTCCGGAATGTATTTGAAATGGGTTCGAAATCGGCTCTTCAAAGAGTCTTGAGGGTGTCTACGCTTGCCGAATGTGTGCTCGTCAGATGGAAGGTGAATGGAGATCTAGGGAATTAGAGGTCGAAATATGGAGAACTCCTTTCTACTGTGAATTCGAAATGTTAAAAGGCAAAATGAACAACTATCAAGTGGGGGGATTAAAAGAAGGAAATAGGCGTCGGTTACAATACATGTCAGTTCTTCAAAAGAACCGACATGTGTTGTTAAAGAATAGGCATCGGTCCAACTCCTATTGTTTTTTTTTTAATTATACACGTCAGTTCTTTTGAGGAACCGGGGTGTATACTTATAGCTAAAATTTCAAAATTACCATGACCTTGTGTTTATGCGTCACATCATATTTTCTTCCAACCGACCTGTATTGCCATTTTTTTTGTTAAATCTGTAGTAGTGGCAGCATGAGCTTTTAACCACTAAGCCAAAAGGTTTAGCTTTTAATCACTAAGCCAACCCTTTAATCGCATATAATTGTCTTTCTTTTTCAATCTCATATTTATTATTTTAGTTTATTTTATTATGAGGGCAAGCGCCAGCGGCCAGCAATTTCAGATTTGGGGAGCAATTTCATTCACGAAGTGGCTCGACCTCGATTCATTCAATCATATCATTTTATATGCACACCTTCCTTGAAAAGGAGATATATTACACTTTCACTCACTCAAAAACATTTAAATAATTCAACTGGAGAAAGCGTTAAGCTTGACAATTAATTTCTAAACTTGTTTCAACAGTTGATCACTCGACAATTTTCTCTGATCTCTCCAGCGTCACCGGTCAAGACGCCAATTCGACCCATCCTCACCATTGCAGCAGCAAATTTACTTCTCCATATAAATGGGTTTTGAGCATTTTGCATAACCTGAGTGGCCGTTGCTGAATTTGTCAAAAGAGTTTGGTCTGAAGTGAAAAGGCCCCTACTTGCTACAATGTTGCGATAGTAGCCCACATCAGTGATTGTAGGGGTAGAAAGGTCCATAGGCACCACCAGATTTGGGTCTGTACTTCCCTGTGGGCACTGCTGCTTTAGCTGGCTGGCATAAACTGGGTCGAGGCTTGGGTCCTGAGCCGTTGTTGAGTTGAAATTGTATAGTCTGTTAGTGAAGGACGGGCAATGGGAGCGGCCAATTGTGTGTCCACCTGCATTTTACAAGATGAACAAATAGCTTTCTTAGTCGAGCTTTAATTAACTAAATGGTATTACAATAGTTCACATCCACGTATCTCATGAGACCTACATGTATTACAAAAATCTCCACCATTCAACTCTACTCATATAGTTGCCAACTTCTTGTATCACATTAGGTGCGTCATACAAAAGCTTGAGCTGTTGTAGAAAGATTGCATTAATATTTATTATAGCCTTTGATCATCAATAATATAATTATTAGTTTATGTATTGTAGAAGTATAATTATTAATCCATTACATAATTATTAATCCATTACCAAGAGAAAATAAAAATGCTCTGATGATGAATATAGACAAGTTATTATATGTTTCGACATTTTTAGTCAACAGTATAAGATGTGACTAGACAATAAAATAAATAAGAAGTCTCAGTAATGTAGGTCCTCCTATACAATGGCCAGATTAGTAGGTATTATCAATCTTAAATTCTCCATTTTATATATCGATCTCCAAAAGAAAGACTAACAATACTCACCGGAAAGTGTTACCATTTCGTCTTGAGTGAGCCCCTTATTTGCGAAGATAGAAGTAAGTTGATTCACATTGAAGGTAGGTGGTGGCAAGTTTCCTGATATCTCAGAAGCTAAAGAAATACTGCCATCTCTTCTACCAGCAGGTACATCATAGCCAAGTCCTCCGCTCTGTAGAAAACATTTTCACTTAATAAATGATATATTAAGTGACTAAACGGTACAATAGATGAGATACTGCCATTAAGTGTCTTACAATTTCAACACTATCTCTTGCTGCAAAAGCCAGTATATCAGCACATGAAACAATTCCCGGGCAAATAGCTTCAAGTCTAGCCTTTGCACTGTCGATGACTTCATACCCCCGAAGGCTGGGATTATTAGCTGGGGAATCCTTCTCCGCGGTGTTGGATGGAGTCGAATCAAGCAACACCGATCCATCACAGCCCTGTGATGGAACAATAGATTTCAATGCCCTTTAGTCATAAAGAAATTTCACAAATTAACCTTGAAGCTTCTAACTTTATTGTAAAATACTACCGACGCCAATATTAAGTTGCATGGATATGTACTTACCCTAACAAAACAGTCGTGGAAATGCATTCTAACTAGGCCAGCAGCCACTCCTCTGTTACTAAAGAATGCATTTCTAACTTCTTGTTTGACAATTAACTCTGCCATACCACAAGAACTCGCATAAAACCCTACTTGAAATTGAGCTTCCGACAGACGAGAACGACTTAAAATCGAAAGTAAAGTAATCATCAACACACAGATTATTTGATTTGAATTCATCTTTATTTCAAAAGTCAATAAAAACCTTGAGAAAATTATTGCATTAAAGAAGATATATATATATATATATAGAGAGAGAGAGAGAGAGAGAGAGAGAGAGAGAGGAGTGTTAGCACCTTTAACTTTACCTAGTGGATATATATAGAATATAATTAGCTATCATATTTAGCGCATTCGACTACATATCTAATCAATATACAGTAATACTCAAGATATTAGCTTATTTTTCACCCTATATGTGTTTAATGCATACTGCAACATCGGCAACTAAGATAATTAACTGGGATTTCCGGTTTGTCTCTAGTTAATACTGTTCAATACTATTTAATCTGTTGGATCGAAGACATAGAAATAATCAAATGTATATGCAATAGGTGCCATATGAGATGGCAATAAGCTGTGATGTCATTTTAACTTATTTTAGCAGAAAATAAGAAGTGAAATTGAGAGGATCGGGAAACAAAGACAACTGGATTTATAAGTTTGACCACTTTAATTACTTAACGCGTATACTGTTTTTAAAGGGAAAATTATTTGATTATATATAGCTGGATTTGTATATTCCATTTTTGTTGACTCAATTGCATGCAAAAACAAGAGTTGTTAACCTGTTAAAATCATGGATATCACAGTGATTGCATCAATTTAAATATATATAGGTTCATGCTTATTTATGAATAGGCAAGCCAAGTTGGGCTCCTTTTGTATTCAATTTTCCAGGCAAGGAGCACCATATGCACAGATCTTTTCATTTTCCTTTCTTCCCGTCCCTATATTACATGTTCGAAGGAAGAAAATTTCTAGTACGCTAAGAATATATAATGGATGCTTAGTACACATACGCTCTACTTTTTACTCATTGATGCTCAATCACTGGCATAGAGGGGGGGGGACCGTGGTGGGTTTGGGCCCCCCAAATTGGAAATTTTTTTTTTAACCTTGTAAAAAAAATTTAAAATTTATATATAAAGAGTTTAGCCGTACATATTATACGGTTCACTCCTTCAACCCACCCCTCAAATAGTGTCTGGCTCCTCCGTATTGCACTCAATGACACACGCACTCCAAACAAATTATGATATCCTAACAAGTTATACAGGAAGCCTTGTAACCAATTGATTGATTAGTTTTAAAACT
This sequence comes from Nyctanthes arbor-tristis, assembly GCA_963692815.1. Lineage (NCBI taxonomy): Eukaryota > Viridiplantae > Streptophyta > Magnoliopsida > Lamiales > Oleaceae > Nyctanthes > Nyctanthes arbor-tristis. Next base: position 27,711 of record CAVNYN010288647.1, on the reverse strand, counting down.
GGGAGAGTGCACACATATAGCCGATTTCACTTTGGTTGGTAGAGGCTGGCACTAGAATTTTGCGACATATATAGGTAACACTGGAAGAAGACAGAAGGTGGTCGAACCTGGAAGATTGCTCATGGCAAGGGCTGTAGCCTATAGGAAAAGTAAAGGTGACTCAGGGGAGGAGAGAAAAAAGAAAAGGGGAAAAAAAGGAAGAAGAAGAAGAAGACGATGATTGCTTGTGAGTCTTTTGAGTCTTGAAGGTTTTGATACCATAAAGCTTGAACGGAATAATCTTTTTATTTTTTATTTTTTTTAATAAAGGAATAATCTTTTTATTAATAATTGAAGACAATATACAAATCTCTATATAATCATATCAAATCTCTATATAATCATATCAAATCACTATATGAAAATAGCTTGTACAAATTAAGCTAAGACATAATGTACAACAAACAATGAAAGAATCAATCAACAATAATTCAAGAATGTGGACACTAGTAGCTCAGGTCTGCACCAGTACATGTATCTACAACCTTACACGATCGATTTGAGTCATCGATCGTTAGCGGAGGATGATAATACATCTCTAATTTACTTAACGAAAACTAGAACGTTTGCTTTAATTTGGAGAAAGGCAAGTTAATTAGATCTTGCAATATATGAGAATTGATTATACTCCCTTTGCCTCACAAAGAGATAGTCCCATATATTATTTCCGTCCACTCTAAAAAGATAGTTCACTTTACACATTTGAATATGTCTTTAATTTTTCATTTTCATATATGCCTCTAATTTATATATCTTGTTGTCCACATCAACTATATATACATTGGAAGTATTTTCAAATAATTAATGAGATATAAAGATATATATGAAAAAATATAAATAAAATTTAATATTTCATTATATTAACTAATCATTGTTTCTAACTAATCTATATAAAAATAACTATTCGACTATTTTTGTACAACAGTGAGTTCGGATCAGGCACTACTTCAATCTTCAAATTTTCATTAGGATCAATCAACTCCACAAAAGTCCATCGAATATCTTGTATACTTAGTATTATAAAATTTCAAGAAGCAAATTGACGCTAGCATTTCGATCAAGACTCAAGAGTCTTTGCTAGTTGAATGGTGTCTATTAAACTTCTTGATAATTAATTTTAGAACTCATAAGTAGTTATTTTCTCTTTCTAAAAAAATAAGTAATTATTTTCTTTGCTTATGATAATATAAGTAAATTAAAGAGATTCCGTCGGGTCTTGTAAAGTCAAATTGTTTCCCGAAATCTTGTTTGTTCACTGACTTTAAAGTGATTATAGGAAATTTATTACAAGTCGCATGGCTATGTACCTAATGATATATGATTTAATGAGTGAGAATTGTGAAAACTAAAACGTTTATATTCAAAAATAATGAGATGATTACAGGACAACCAATTATAATAAGATAAGACAAATCCTAAACTATAATCCTAATAAGTTAAAATATCAAAAATACCCAGAATAAAAATATTTAACTAAATAATACTTCTAACACCCCCGTCAAACTTATGATAGTCATCATCAAAAGTTTGCCAAGAAGCAAAATAAAACACACTAAGTTTTGACATTTCACCTCCAAGCAAGATTGAGACAGATGATGTAGTTTATAAGCTCAACTTTACAACTCTTCATCACAATAGGAGCAAACAAATATCCAAGTGCATAGTCTTCATAATTGTGGAAAGAGATTCAAACCTAACAACTAATTCCATATATATTGGACACCAAAATTGAGGAACAAGAAGAGAAAATCAAATTCCAATTCCAGATGTCAACTGGACCTAATTAGAGAGATAATTCCAAATATATGGACACTAATTCATATCTGGTTCTACCTTGAATTAACCACAAATGAAATCACTCTTAATCATATACCATGTTCAACCAAATGACTAATTAATAAAGCCCATAAAATCAACCAAATCTTGAAACTGTTTCATCACATAATTGGCAGCAGGAAGTAAAATCACCATTTACTCAATCCAGTGATTTGGGCATTTAGAAAGAGCAATAGTCAAGCAACATCTCGTCATTTGGCAAAAACCCACTTCAACCACAGAAAGAAGCAATGTTGTGACAAGTGTTCTGGCAGGTCTAAACTACTACATGTGGTAGAATAATTATTAGTAGAAAGCAGCCAATCACCAGTCTTCTATTGTAAATCCAATTGAAGACATTAACAAAAATAAATGAAACAAACGAAAATTACATACTAAACAGGTGTTCCTTGTTTTATGACGAAATCAAAGACAATAACAGAAATAAACGAAACAAAAGACTTTTTTGAACGAGCATTGAACAAAAGCAACGATAGACCTAGCCCAAAATCGAATGCTCTAATACCATGTAAAAACTAAAAGGGTTTCATATTCGATTATAATAAGATGGTTACAATATGACTATTTATAATAAGATAAGGCAAACCCTAAACTGTAACTCTAATAAGTTAAAATACCAAAAATACTTATAACAAAAATATTTAACTAAATAATACTTCTAATAAGTATATTCAATTAGATGTTAGAGAAATATATTACAATTGACTGTAAGGCTAGATCCTCAATCTTTCAATTCTGTATCAATTTTATCCCCATTTTTAGTCCCACTAAGTCCTCAATCTTTTATTTATTATCGTGTTACGTCCCCAACGTTACTTTTTGTCCCCAACATTTCAATTTCACCATTGACTCCTATCAAAATGACTATTATACCATTGATTCTTTATTTCCACTGTAGGTCTCTAATCTCTCAACTTCTATATAATTTTGTTCTCATAATTTTTTGAGAGCGTAGAAGCCCAACTTTTTATTTTTTGTCGTGTTATAGCCCTATTAATACTTTCTATACTAACATTTTAATTCTTACTATTAATATCTATTAAAATTTTCGTTGACCTGTCTTGAAGTGGTTTAGAGTGTGTGAATTTTTTATTTTATATTGTTCTTTAATTTTTATTTAAATAATTAATGATATAATGAAAATTTTAATAGATATTAACAGTAAGAATTAAAATATTAGTATGAAAAGTGTTAATGAAGATATAACACTTCTACCTTCAACCTTTCAATTACTAGTGTTAATTCTAATAAAATTACCATTATACCTTTAATTATTTAAATAAAATAAAGAAAAAAAAATAAAAAACTTCACTCATCCTAACCTGTAGTGATAAAAAAGAAAAAGAAAAACTTGACTACATCAAACTTGATGAATACCGAATCTGCATAAAAAAAAGTTTCTGATCTGAGAGACAGTATAACAAATCATGATCGCATATCATGTAGTAGATATGGATTAAAGTAGATCTATAAAAAAATTATTTTCAATTTACAAAAAATGAAACTGAACCCGATGCACTAATTCTAATTTTTTATGGATTCACAATTCGTAGATCATATTGGATTGAGATAGATAACAAATTGGAGATAAATTAGGGTAAAAATCAAAATGAGAGACGAGAAATTAAATTAGAATTAAAGTATCAGAGTTATATATATTTTTTATAAAGCAGAAACTAATTTTGGGGCAAATCTACCCAATCCGTATTTGCCATGCGATTTGTGATAGCCAAGAGATTCATCACGTTGATACTCAGATTGCCAACTTTCGTCGACATGGATTTGATATCTATCGAGATCGTTATTGATCGAGTTTTTCAGTTATCATTATTTCCGACTGTTGTCATTGGATTGTGTTGGAGCAGGTTAGAGGATGTCGATTTCTTATTTTAGTATAGAAAGTATTAATGAGGATATAACATGATAAAAAATAAAAAGTTGGGTTTCTACAAGCTCAAAAAGTGATGCGGACAAAATTATATAGAAATTGAAGGGTTGCAGACCTATAATGAAAATAAAGAATCAAGAGTATGACAGTCATTTTGATAAGGGTTAATGGTAAAAATTAAAACGTTGGGGATAAAAAGTAACGTTGCGGACGTAGTATGATAATAAATGAAAGGTTGGAGACTTAGTAGGACCAAAAAAGGAATGGAGACAGAATTATTATGAAGTTGAAAGGTTGGGAACTTATAGTGAAAATTACCCTAACTATAATTAATAAGTGCACGATTATTATTATTATTATTATTATTATTATTATTATTATTATTATTATTGGTGGTGGTGGTGGTGGTGGTAAATGAATAGCAAAACATGATGATACGGATTGTGTTATAGTAGTTGAATGCTCAAGTTTTCGGGTAAAAAATGAGGGTTCGAACAATACCCTTCCCTCCCTTATTTCCCTCCCGGCCTCCCTTATATCCTCTTGAACATTTTCACGATCGAACTACTCCCCTATCTAATTAGTTAACTAACCAATCGTGCCAATTATACCTAATCTAATTGATAAAGGTTTTATTGATAAACATCAATCTTTAATTTAATTACTACAAATTAATATTTTGTTGGTTATGACACAACTCTAGTGAAGAATAAAGATTCGTAATATTTCATAAATATATTCTTAAAAACAACCGACAAATATAACTAATAACCTTGAGATGTGAAATTTGAAAGATTTTTTTAAAGCAAATGGCTTGAAAGCCTAATAATTAAAACTACAATCCAGACCCACTTATAATTTAGACATATATAAGTCTTATTATTTTCTGGGTACCTTAGAGAAAAAGAGTTTATTGATTCTGATTTATCAATTAGACAAGTTAACTACGTTCTTAACAAACCTAAAAAGTGATCCCTAAATTTAATTAGTTGTAAGACTAACCCCAAACTCTTTAATACAAGATAATAATACATTTATCGATTTGTTTAGACAACTTGCAATGGGGATATTCTGTGGACACTATAGACACAGTAGCAGCCTCCTATTAAATGCATTAGGGGCTAGAAACCCACTGTATCTAATGAGAAGCTGCCACATACTCTATCAGACACCATTTAACTGCCACATACTCCATCAGACACTATAAAATTGTGTCCGATGGACTCCATAAATGCTTTGATTCAATATTTTAAAAAGGTTTGAAAGTTTCCCTTGTCCCTTACCCGTGCTTTACGGTCTTTTTGTACTTTCCACTTCACTCAAATCACATGCTTGAAAAAGTTTGAAACTCCAAATCTTTTTCAAGTTTCATATGTTTTTCACCTTGCTTTGATTTCATCCACAACCATCTAACATGATATATATAACACATTTATATATTTTTGGGCACTAATGATTTGTACAGAAATTGAAATTTACATATCAAAGGTCCCAAAGCTATTCCTTGTAAAATACAAAAAAATATGTTACAATATTTATTTACAATATTCATATCCCCTCAACTTGTACTTTGATCGAAGTCCATAATTGGAGAGATCGGAAGAGCACACTGAATTTTGGTTCTGGTAAGGCTTTTGTAAAGAGGTTACTCCTGGTAGAAATGTGCCTTGTATAAATGAAACCATACTTGACCTGTTGTCTGACAAGATGACAATCAATGTCGAGGTGTTTGGTCCTCTCATGAAACATCGGATTAGCACTAATATGAATTGCAGCCTGATTGGCACTGCCACAAACGGGAATTGGAAGATCAAGAGGAATTTGAAAATCCTTTACGACATGAAATCTACAAAAGCTCATCCACTGTCGTCTTGCCTATTCAGCTTCAATAGAACTCCTTTTTTTTGGGGTTTGGCGGGGGGGGGGGTGGAGAAGGCGCGCAACCATCATCATAGTAAGCTGCCTCAATTTGAAAATCAATTGAAGAAGGATATTTTTTAAAAAAAAGGGAAGAAGAGGAATGGTCCAGTATGATGTACTTAAGTTAATGAATGACAGTTGTCTAATCTGTACAGGTAGGAGTTATATATTGACTCAAGTGCTGGAGTTATATCTGTCTTAGATAAAGTAACCTCCCAACAGGTCTCCCTTACCGATTAGGATTAGGAAGCAGCTCCTGTTGGGGTAAATTTCTAACCTTTAGGTTCAACGCCAAAGAAGCACTTTGCAAAACCCAAATCCTTACCGGTAAAAGCGTGATCAAGGGAGGCCTCTACTGATTTTTACTTCATCATTACCAGTTATTAGTGAGGCATCAACATACACCAACACAGCAAGGAAAATATTGAGGAAATTCCAAAAAATGTACAAAATTTAGGAGGCATTTCCCAACATGGCCCCTTATATTTCCAAAATTTGGACAAAAAGGTCTCCTTTTTTTTCCTTTTTTACCCTCGATATTTTATCTAATTTACAAGTTCTACCATCACCTTTCCCACCCCCACCAAACCCTAGCCACCAATTTCGGCCACCATCCCCCATCCCGCTTCCTCCTTAATTTCGAATCAAGACTGGTGCGGTAGATGTGCTGCAGATCCGATCTGCTGCAGCACTAGATTTGGTACTGCAAGACACCCAGTTGGAGGCCAGGCCACGGGTTGCTCGGCCGGGGTGCCACCCATGGGGGCGGTGCTGCGACTGCCTTGTGAAATCCCTTGGGTGGCGAGCAGAGGGCCATCCATCGGAACTTGCAAATGCAGCACCGCCGGAAGGTCTGCCGCCATCCACGGTGGCCAGTGGCAGCAGGGTTTGGTGTTATCTTGGAATTGTAATTTTGATGAAGGAGATCGGAAGAGCACACGTCTGACATTTTACCACTAAAAATGGCTATTTCTGTCCAAGTTATTGAATGGCTGTCCTTGTCATGTTAAATTTGACCATTTTTTGAAATTCCGGAAAATGTATTTTTTAGATTTTTTTTTTAAATATTACCTGAGGAATGTCGATGAGGGAAATTGAACTCTAGACTTAAGGTGTAGGAAACTCACTTAAATGCCACTAAACTGCTTGAGTCATGACATACAACAAGGAAATTGCCATATCTTTCTCGACGGTAATGTTCAAGCACTTCCCAAAGGTGCTATTACAGTACCTCCTACCCCATGTAACTTGTATTAATTCACGCTATATGAATTTAAAATACACGTCGTGTGCATCAATACAGTCACATGGGGTAGGAGGTGTTGTAGCAGCACCTCCAGAAAGTGATTGAAGATTTTCATCTTTCTCAAATAAATGAAAAAGAATTGCATGTCTCTTTTTATGGGACGGAGAGAATATATATAGGTAATTGGCGCAAACGGTCATTACCTTTGGAAATGATTGTACAAATTATTTCTACCTTTATTTTTTTGATAATTTCATTCCTACCGACAATTTTTTTTCTTTTTATGCAGAATTCATACTTAATTCCATTTGTGCAAATTAAGGTATTTTTGTCCATCTACGGTTAAAAAGTCTAGAAAAGATTGCAAACAAAGTTCCAAATTAATTAGAAAAAGAGTAGCTGTTTTAATTTTTTAAATAATGCAATTTATTATAATTAGTTTTCAACCGTACTAATTATTTTGAGATTTTATTTGAATTTTTTTTAATTTTAAACTATGAGTAGACAAAAATGCCTTTGTAAAAATGGAAAATAATTAAACAAAAATGGGCAGAAGGATGAACTCTACAAAAGAAATATGAAGATAAGGATAAAATTACCCCCCCCCCCACACAAAAAAAAAAAAAAAAAAAAAAAACTGAAAGGTAAGAGCTATTTGCATGTTAAGTTCCAAATGTAGAGTCTCTTATGCCATTTAATTAATGTTGTTGGAAACGAACAATTTAAGAAGATAAACAAGAAAAACTAAAAAGTTAAATTATGTCATTTATCTATATTGAAGACGGTAACATTATTTATCTAGATAAATAATGTTATTTATCTAGATCGAAGACAGTCTAGTTGATATTTTTCTTATTAAATAATAAATTTGTAGATGTCTTCATGTATCTATAATTATTTATTTTTTTAAATATAAAAATGTCAATTAAAATGGTGACCAATCTCTAGTCTAGATAAATTGCACTACTCAATATAATTTGAAGCGGATAAAAAGGAAATACGAGAATATCTTTTGAGACGGAAGTATTAGTATCGGTTAGAGCAGCCACAATGGACGATATTAAATTTGCTATTAATAATGTGTTTGGTACTTTACTGTTGTTTATAGAATTAATTAATATTCTAAAGTAATTATAAATTTAACGTAAGGGATCACTTGTAAAATAAATAAAGAAAATTTAGGGATCGCCATAGAAATGATAACATACAAAAGGGGCGAGAAACGAGCCACGATAAAGACGAATAGGACACCAATCCAACGATTAAGACAAAGGGACGAAAACCGTTAATAGCAACTCACTCCTATAAATGCCTTTTGTTCATTAACTTTTCATTTCATGCATAATTACACTCACAGAGATCCAATTCTCTCAAGTAGGTTCATATAATTCTGGTGATTCAAGTTAATTGAATCAACTATAACGATTACAAATTGGAAAGTTCTAAGTAGACAAATGAAAATAAAAAAAAAATGACAAAAGTGACATGTATTATAAGTGATTGGTATTGATGTAAAAGTAATGTGATGTGTTGAAAAATAAGATTATACTATGTGCTAATTTTATTAAAATTTTTATATGTATTTTTGTTCAAATATCACAGTTCTTAGAAATTTAGTGGAGAGTAATTCCGGCACATTTTCCAAAGACGTTTCATCAACGGTAACACGGCCAACAATTAGTCAGTTACTTTTGACTTGCTAAAACTTGTAGTTGAGAAAAAGTAAACAATGTTAGGTTAGATTTCACGTCAAGATTAATGATCCTCTCACAGTGACCAATTTATCAAATTTTAACCAATCACAATTCCGTATAACTTTGAAGTAAAATTTTTGGACAATGTGTTGTAACATTTAAACAGTAGCTCATGCATAGACTTTATACAAGATCATGTTATAATCAGCTCGATTATAGTTGAAAACTCTGGCTATTTGCCAGCGATTTAGGGTAGATTTTCTTAAGAATAAATCATAGGATATAATTAATCCGCTTAATCAAAGAGAATCAAATGTATAATTGCAAAAATGCCATATGAGAAGGCGGTAAATTGTCCTTTTTGTTGACATCACACGCAAAGGGAGCTCCAAGCAAATACAATATCACAACGTATGTAGGAGAACTAAATATATATATCGCGTACCAGTTCGATTACAATAGGAGTAATCAATAAAAGTACATTGAATCGATGAACCCTTATAAAAGCCTCTAGACTCTTGGGGTGCGTCAGATATACCGTCAGACGTCTATGTGGTGTGATAAATGACACGCATCTAGTGCACTACATAGGCGCCTAGTAGCATAATGCTGTTAGATATATTTACGATAGATCATTTTTAGAAAAGGGTTACCTATCATGTCTAAAGTGAAATTCTTTCCGGAAACGTTATTTGTTGTTCATCATTTTATTTTATATGTTATAGTGATTGTTATAGGGAATTTATTAGTCACTTGGTTACCTTAGTTATAATAATATATGGTTTAATGGAAAAATATTCAATCAGAATGCTAAGTAATGATAAACTTTCCTACTAGCTTATCAGTAAGTTCACTGGGCGTATAATAATGAGTGTAAAACTATCAACTAAGGTATTTAAATTATTTAACATCTTATCTTATCTTATATATATTAAAATAGGATAGTAGTCATATGCAAATTTTCCTAACAAAACTATTATCTTACAGATATATGCCTCTTTTTATTTTATTTTAATAACATATATAAATTTCCAACTAATTAAGTATCAAATTAAATCTCTAATATCTTTTATATATATTTTTATTTTATTTTATACACATATATAATATATGTAACTATAATAACATATATTATAATATATATAATAAAAATTATATCTCAGGTTGGGATTTTCGAGCCGAGATTTTTTTTTAAAAATAAATAAAATAATAAATATATATCTACTATCCGGCTTATATATGTTTTTATTTTATATACTTTCAATCGTTAACACATTTTCATATTAATATATATTATATATATGTATATAAGTTTGGAGATTGTAAGTTAATCTCCAATCTTATATTTTTTTCATATATATATATATATATATATATGAACATTCCTAATTTTATATATATTAAAATAGGATAATGGTCATATATAAATTTTCCCGTTAAAACTACTATCCTACATATATATGTCTCTTTTAATTTATTTTATTTTAAATAATATATATACACATTTTCAACTAATTGAGTATCAAATTAAATCTCTAATATCTTATATATATTTATTTATTTTATCTTATACACATATATATAATATATGTAACTATAATAATATATATTATAATATATATATATAATAAAAATTATATCTCGGGTTGGGATATTCAAGCCGAGATATTTTTTAAAAAAATAAATAAAAGAATAAATATATACATCTACTCTCCCACTTATATATATTTTTATTTTATATACTTTCAATCATGTACACATTCTCATATTTATATATATATATATCATATATATGTATATAAGTTTTGAGATTGCAAGTTAATCTCCAATCTTATCTTTTATTCATATATATATAAAATATATATATATATATATATGAACGTTCCTAATTAAATTTTAAATTAATTTCCAATATTATGCTACTTGTTATCCTGTAGTATTTAGTATATCTATTCTATTAATTTTTAGACTATCTTCAAAGATTTTATATGTCTTCAAAATTCTAACAGTTGATAGACAAATTCAAGTATTGGGTTATTAGGGCTTCTTTATCATTTCGATTAAGTGTCTACTCATGAGATTGATGAAATAATAATAATCTATATATTAATAATAAGAGAAGTCTTCTGGCGTTGTAATTTCCCACCACTAGTATGGCATAATAGGAATACTAGTGATGTCATTGACGATATCACTGGTGGATAACAATTAAATTTGTTTTACATTTTTTTAATTTTTTTCTCTACTTTCTGTTTTTATTTTATTATCGATTTTTTGGGATAAATAAGAATATCTTCTTAGAAAACTTCATAGAAATCTCTTTAGATAATTATGAATTTTATTCTAATTGTACTAGATTATAATTAAATTTGTTTTATATTTTTTTAATTTTTTCCATACTTTTTGTTTTTATTTTATTATTATCTATTTTTTAATAATTAAGAATATCTTTTTAAAGAAATTCATAGGAATCTCTTTGAATAATTATCATGTTTATATTGATTGTAACAATTAAACTTGTTTTACATTTTTTTAATTTTCCCTACTTTCTGATAAAATAACTTAAATATTAAAATAAGTTTCATGATCTTTCTTCCTTAAATACAACGGGTGGTTTTTTGTATAATTAAGAATCTATTTCTTAAAAAAATTTATAACAAATAAATTTTATTGAAATTTATTCTAATTAAGAGTTTATATTAATTTTTTATTCTTTATTTTGTGTTCCGTTTAAAATCTTTAATTTGTTACACCCGTGGGTGCATAATCGGTTATTGATTTGATTAAACAAATTTTTTACATTAGTTTTTCTTAATAACACTATTATTATTTTATTTTGAAAAATGATCTAATGCTAGATATATCACGCCAAATGATCTATTGTGATTTCCCATGTGGTTCATTCCAATGCATCGTATTACACCATTAACATACTATATTGCATGGTATTAAATTGAAACTAAGTGTGGCTATTAGATCAATTATATATTACTTTTATTACATTTAATAAATATTTGATTGAGGCTAAATATATGTTGATGTTGAATTTTTTTATTATTATTGTTTTTCCCATGCAACGCACTGCCTAAAATTCTACTACTACTAGTAGTAGTAATAATAATAATAAAAAAAAGAAATAAAATTAAATCAATTTGAAAACTTCTATTTTAATTAAATTCAATATGATAAACCACATGTCGTAAAATAAAACCAATGGTTATATACTTACTATATTACTTAATTTATTATTTTGGTGTGGGAATCTATATATTCGTAAATATTTAAGTTGAGAAGATATAATAGTAATAATACTTGATGATGATGATTTAGAACAAAAATAAAAAATTCTTTTTAATCTTTTTTTAGAGCGGAAAGTGGTAAAAATTAAATCAATTTCAAAATTTTTACTTTAATTGAATTCATAAGCCACATGTCATAAAGCCTCAAATTATTTTTTTGCTACATTATTTAATTTATTATTTTTTTGGAACCCTATATGTAGGTAAAAATTTAAGTTGGAGAGATACAATAAATAATAATATTTGATGTTGATGATTTAGAACAAAAATGAAAAATTCTTTTAATTCTTTTTAAAGTTGAAAGTAGTTAAAAATTAATGTTATGGGTAAATCATATAGAATTTATCATTTGTTATAATATTATTTCCATTGGGTCTTCTGTAATAGGAAGGTGTGTACTTTTAGATTTTTTTAAATAGATTCAGTGAATAGTGATTTCTTTGGAGAATGTATGATATTATATGAGGAGATGTGAAAAATAATTTTTCTAAGAATATATAGTAGAGAATGAATGTGATAAAGAATTTATTTTGAGAAATAAATACTATCCACACTCTAAATATTTATTAGAATTCTTGCACTATACTTATTGAACAAAGATATGGGTTATGATAATTTTGGAGTTGCATAAATTTTGTACGATCTCCTTTCTATGGTTTCTTAGTTTTCATATTCAATGTGAAATTAAATTTATATTAAAAAATTCCTCATTAATGCTCATTTTTATTAGTTTAAAGTATTGTTTTATAAATGACAATTTAATTAGTTTTGTACCAAGTGAAAGAATTGTACGCAATAAAATTTTAATTACTAGTAACATGTGTATATGAGTGAGTAATAATACATAATAAAATTGTGATTATTTGGTTTTTTAAATTATCAAGCATTTTTGCTGGCTAATTATTTTATTATGTGTAATGTACGAGTATACAACTAATTGACTTATAAAAGCAAAATTGTCAGCATGTGAACTGATAGGTCTTAGATGTTTGAGAAATATTATAACAGTAATACTACACCTCCCTGCTAGTTCACCGATCGACAGTTTTGCCTCTAAAAATTGTAAATCTCAAACAATCTAAATGTCTTAATTTATTGTTTTACCCTCCTAGTTAATATACAACATGTGAACTAATCGGTAAACCAACGCTGAATTTTATCATTACTCATGTTATAATTAACTATCCTTAATTGCATTTTTATTACTACTAATAATAAACAACAACGTTTTAACCTACAGACTAACAATCTCAATTTCTATAACTGTCTCAATGTGATTCAATATTGACATATGTCAAGAAAACCATTAATTGAAGATCTACAAGACAACATCAGTTTAGATTTCTAGTTATGAATTTTACAAAATCGTCTCTGAAGTTCATCTGAAACAAAGAGTCAAAGGTTGAGTCGATAAATCAAACAATCTATAAGGTCAACTCAACAGGGTTAGGACATGTATAATCATATTTCGAGCTACAGAGCCAGACCTCTCTCAAAGGCGCTCTAAGTGGAATCTCAAAAATGGGCTCCTTATGATATATGATTTTTTTTTTAAAGCATATGACCAATTTCTTTTTGATATTAGATTATAAAAATAAGGATAATGCTACTATTCCTTATCATGCTCAATATGTGTGTATGGCATGCACCGAAACATGCTCAAATGTATCTCAATTGTACCAAATATATCATGCCTAGTCATTTTCCCATATATCACAACTGAGATTGCCAATACATGTTCAAATAGTATCACATAATTATCAAGTATAGTAATCATTTCAATAAAAGGAAAAACAAATATTCGTATATCACATTATCACATAAGAGCATATAACATAATAGCTTTGTATTGTAATTGAACTGTTACTTACCTATATCCTTAGCAGTGTAAGGGCATTTATAATTTCACTTTCCCAAATATTGCCCAAATCATCAACAGCTATCTCAACTTAACCTCCATAATATTTAATTTGCGCATGTTAGAAGCTCTTAGCCAAAACTAAAATACTTAAAAAATAATATTATTGACCGTTATAGTCTATAATCAAAGTAAATCATAACCACACTTAAAAAAAATCTCATAAAGCCATACAAAAAATCTCATAAAGCCATACCTTATGTCATTTTGGAGATTGTCAAGTCATCAGTCAAACATTTCTTCTAGATCTCAATTTTGAACTGCTAATAAAAAGAATAAAAAGATATAGGTTCCACATAGATATATACATGAAAAGCTAGAGACCGATCGACCAACAAAATAAATGGTTGACAAAAACAGTGGCGTGGCCAAAGGGACCATAGTGGGCATGATCCCCCCTCCCTCCAAAAAAAAAAAGGTTCAAAAAGAAATGTATCAAGGATTTAGAAAAATTTTTTAAAAAAAAATGTATCAAGGATTTAGCCATATACCATAGGGACTTTCCCTGCAATGGAGCCTAGTTCTGCCACTAGATCAGAATGTTTTGGTTTCCAAATATCCTAGTTGACCACAAGTTTATTTATGGTATAATATTTATTTGTTGTCCACCACAAATAAACTTGTGGTCGACCACTAATGATCATGGGAACTGGGAAGTAGCTCATAGCTCCACAAATAAACTTGTGGTCGACCACTAATGATCATGGGAACTGGGAAGTGGCTCATAGCTCGACAAGGCTGGACCTAAAGGCAGGCTGAATAGGCTACCTTTTGGAGCCCAGCTAGCTTGGGGGCCAAATCATGCTTCCATTTTATTTCTTTTTTTTTTTTTTTTTTTTGTAATTCTGTAAATGAAATGGAGTTCTGATTCAAGGTTGGTTGTAGCGAATTGTGAGGAAGAAGAATGAAAAACCAAAATCAATTTATGACACAAGTTCCAAGAAAATTACAGCTGTCTATTTCTCTCTTTAATGTTATGTTTGACTTCACGGTGCATTTTTTGTTCCTTTATTTCTTTTTTAGTGTTTGTTTCTCTCACCTCTCTTGTTAATTGTGAAGCCTTTGTGATTTGTTGCTCTTTATTTTCTTTCTTTCTTTCTTTTAGTTTTTCATTCTTGCTTAATGAATTGTCTAATATTTCTTTGTTCACAAACTTGAATTGTTACCTTTTGTAGTAACTATTGAATTGTTCCAACTCCTCTTCTTCTTTTTTCCTCTTTTTTTTCTCTCTCTAGAAGGTGATTCCAACTTTATTTTTAGGGTTATACTACATTCTCTTGTCAAATCACTTGCTCGATTACTTGTCATTAAATAATAATTTAATACATTAACAAAAATACACTTACATTTAATTAAAATATATGGACAAAAAGAAACATACACCCCACCAAGTCACCATGGCAAGAAGATGATTTCCTTAAGTGGTTATTGATAGTTTTGCGGTCCCTATATAGTTATACCGCACTTTGATTCTTCGTCATGGTATATACATTTCATTTGGGTCAATGTATCCTTGGATGTTGGGGTTTGGCGACCAGCAGAACGTGTATATATGCTAAACGCAATGTTGGAGGTCCAGCAGCCCGCTATTCTGGTATATATATTTGACGTATTGTTGGGAGTCCAACGGTTAATATGATTTAGTCAGACCATTCTTATTGGCATTGATAAATCCTTGGTGACAGTTAAAACATAGTAAGTCCTTGGAAATAAGACATGTAAGCGCAGGTGGTTGACTTTATTGATTATGAGCGCATGAGGTATACTATATAGAGGAATATGGGCCATATTTGTTTGATAGTGTACATAATCATCATTTCATTTAGGCTACGTGTGTGTGTGTGTTGCCGTTACTTGCTAAGTATTAGCTCATGTATGTTATGTATTATAAGTGTGAAAATACAAGTAACGAGGTTTGATGAAAATTCCAAGGTGTCCAGAAGATTGTGCGCTGGAAACTTATCTTAGCATTATAGATCTAACGCAGCAGGCACCGTAAATGTTATAGACTTTTCTCTTCTTTTTCCCTCTGAAGTACAATTACAAACTTCAATGAAGTAGTACATATACGCATGGATATATATCTTGCTAAAATACCGCGCAAATAAATCGATAATACTTCGACAATTCTAACCTTTATGCAGTGGACAACAAATTTCAATAATTTGTAGAAATTTCCTATAGGAAGGAATCGAACTTGGGACCTTCAAGTCTCAAAACGTCAACCTTAGCCCCATAACCAAAAAAACTAAGACCTTATTGGCAGGTTATAAACCTTTCTAAGTGAAAGATTTATAATAATATTGTGAAAATAGAATAGTTTGGAGAATTATACTCTATTTATTGTCTAATAAATATAATTATAATTTTATCATATCATTGTCTAAATATAATTAACTATATTTTGGAGAGAAAAACTTTGTTTGACTTTTCAACCATACTAATGATTTATAAAATATTCCTCGTGAAATATCTCGACAAAAATAATCTGTCTTTGTATCAAGAATGAGAAACATGAAAAAATTCGAGTGTGTTACAAAACGGGCTTAGATTTTCTGAATTAAAAAAAAAAAAAAGATGCAATGTTTCATTTGAATCTCCACTCCTTCTTTTTCTTTTTTTTTTCCCCATTTTAACTTCGTTGCTAGTTACTGGTTACCATTGTTGTTCCTCTGTACCTATCAGTAATCAGTTTGTCTTGTTCTTGGAATTGGCTAGGTCGTTGCCTAATGACAACAGTATATTTCTTTTTGTTTCTAGAATGGAATTCTTCCGAATACTTAATTACTAAATAACTAAGTCATTATGGTACTTTTCAGCTTCTACGATATTGTGTTATTATTAGTCTCTTTAGTTTGTTGTTATTTTGAAGAACCAAAACGAAGTAAAATTTGCATTTAGCAGTTTTCTCAAATTGAACATCATGCATTTCTTGACAAAATCTAGCTTTTCAAAATTCTATAGTTCCGTATTAATCAAATATGCAATTATATAGTTAGGTGTAGAATTATACATTTTAAATATTCTATACACTTGTATATAATCAAATTTGGAATTATATATCCAGCTAAGTAATGCTTAGATAGTAACATCACAAGAAGTTCTACTATACCGATAAAGATTCGGAAGCAGCGCCGTATATGACGCCAAGGAGGCCCAAAAGAAGTCTAAAAAATAGGCCCTATAGTGACCATTTTTTCCCTTTTTCTTTGTTTTTGTTTTCTTTAAATACTAGACTAAAAAATTAATTAATCTTTAATCAGTTTGGTCACTAAACTTAAGAGTTAGCAATCAATTTGGATGAAATCCATCTAAAAGGGCTTGTGATGTTAAAAGATAGAACGTTTTGAAACTATTTGCAAACATAAATGTTTAAGTATTAAATACACTAATTAACAAAAAAAAATAAAAGTTTTAAAATAGCTTGAATTATTATTAAGTAACAATGATAATTACATTTTATATACTTGTTTCAATATTATAAGTACTAATACAAGCTAATGAGGCCTTAGTTCATTTGGTTAATAGACTAACGTTGAGGCCCTTTGGACATAGATGTTTCATGTTCGATTCCCCCATGTGGGGGGTTTATCTATATTTTATATATAGTTAGTAGTCTTCTGTATAGGAGTTTCATTTCTACTCTTGATTTATCTACACTGTGTTTCAGGAGGATATATATCTATATGCACTTGTACTGCCATGATGCGGATTATAATTGTACTTAAAAAAGTACTAATACAAAAGGAAAAAAAAAAAGAAAATTCATGAAATTGGGCTCTTAAGATATTTGGGCTAAGAGTGGACATTTTTACCCAAAAAACCGAACCGACCAAGTAAACTGACCGAACCGAACACAACCGCTGGTTTTGTAAGCTACCCGGTTCGGTCCGGCGGTTTAAGGTGAGTTTTTTCCCCGGTTCGGTATAGTTGCCAGGTTGAGGCTGTGAACCGTTGTAAACCAAATCAAACCGGTATTTTTTCTAAACCGAACAGATTTGACCGATGTGAAACGAGTAATCTTTCTCTTTCTTTTCGTTTGAAATCTGATTTTTGAGTTTAGAAAAGTCTCTAAATGTCAGAAGTAATGCTCATGTGATAAGGAAAAGAAAATGAGATCCATTAATGACCTTTGACCTTCGGTTGTCTTTATGTATTGGGAAGACAAATCAAAGAAATTACTCCGCTTTATATTTCTTTTATTCATGGGGAAGGCAAATCAGTATCCTATTTGTCGATCTTCTTCAGGAAGTCTCCTCTATTCATCGCCATAAGATTCATACGTAAAGTTCTACATAAAAAATTCTCTCTTCTATTGATTGCAGCTATAGATCCACAATGGAGAAATTGGTGCCTTCAACCTTCATCGGTACACTGCGACCTTTGTGTGTATGTGTACACAAGAGAAATGGCTAAAATCTGTCTTGGATTTTGGATGTTTCTGATGTTGATTTTTCTTTTCTTCTTCATTTTCTGAACAAGTTTCTGGCATTGATTTTGAACGCAAAAAAATCCCCAAGGAAGAAAAAAAAGAGGCCAAACTGATGAGAAAACCGAGCAGACCGAATCAACGTTGGTCCGGCCGATTTCGGTCGTCGAAATTTTGTCAGGCGGTTTCGATTGCCTGAAAACTGAAACCGACAGTCAGTTCGGTATCAGGTTGGCTGGAAACCCGAACCGACCCAACCAACACCCATCTCTAGTCTGGGCCCTAATGGTTTGTTGAGCTTGGGGTCAAATACCGCCTTTTTAAGAAGTAAAGCACTTCCTGTTATCAGGTAAATTTCTGACCTTTAGAAAAAGGTGTCATGACACTTTTACCAACATGACAAACCTTCATATTAATGAGATCAAGTGTATTTTCGTGTTGATTTAGAGATCCTGCAATAGATCTTCCTATTTCAATGCCAAAGAAGTAGTTTGCAAAACCAAAATCATTTTAACAGTAAAAGCATAATGAAAAGAGGTACTTACTAACTTCATCATTACCCGTTATCAGTAAGTCAACAACATGCACCGACTTTTAACAAACAAGGTGTTGATATAGATTCACCACATAAGTGACTCAGATGCACAGGTGTCTGGATTCAGATCGGGTCCTATTAGCTGATCTGGAGCTAGGTTTTAGCTGCGACGATACGTAGAAGGAAACGAGATTGGCCTTTCTAGGCCGATTTGGTATTACCGATCTGGGGAGCACGATCCGGAGTGGATTGTACAGGATGGTAACGACAAGCTCGTAGGGAACAAGATAAAAGCATTGACAGTTAGTCAGTTATTCAAACAAGACTAAATTGGCAATGTACTTATTGTAGTTGGACTGAGTTCATGTCTGAATAGAATGTATAAAATTCCCAAAGCACCCCGGGTTTCGCCTATAAATATAGGCTTCGGCGCGTGATTTAAAGAGAGGCTTTTTACCTATATAATAGAAATTGGAGAGAGAATATTTGCAACACTTATATTTGTACCCAATCTCAAACCCTGATCAAACTATTTCTGTTCATGACTCCACACCTGGTTTCATCGCAACAAGGAACCTCAGTCCCACCTTACCATCTCAATATACTTTCATTTGTGACTTAGGCTCACATCTGAGCCAATTGTCAACAATTAGTGTTAGAGAAATGACCTCACTTTGTGATGAGTCAGGCCCAAACCAGCATACAAAACCGTCTCTGATACACATTTTGTTCACAAAAAGGTTAGGAAACGAGCCACGTTGAATAATCGGGAGGCAAGTCCCTCACAGCCACTGGTTCAGCAACAGGAAGAGGGTGAGAATAACCAACACGATCAAGCTAATCTTAGATTGAGGCTCTTCAAGCTCTGGTCGAGATCGGAAGAGCGTCGAGTAGTCCTTCAATACGAGTTGGAGATATTGAGGTAGCAACCAATTCCTCCCTCGGCTCAGAATCCCGATCAGCAGGAGGATGAGGCTGGTTTCAACCATCAAAAAACAATCTCCAACTTGACAATAGGTATCCCGTCTGGCTCAAACAGCCACATCCCACAGCTGTATGGGAGATCTACTAGGGAATGGTGCACATGACTGAAAACTTTTGGTGATGGCATTGGCTCTCCAAGGTCCTACCAAAGTATGATGAACCAAGGATCATCCTTCAACCATTGGGTGTCACTTGGGCTGGGTCCATTTCAAAATAAAGAAAAAAGTTAGTAACGATACAATGGAGTAGAAACCTGATACCGACATCTAGCATACCTTTAGTGCAGGCCATACAACCTGATGGGGGTTTGCATCTCCTCCTCAAGCTGAGGAAGGATGAATTTGATGTTCTCCAGGATATCATTCTTTAGATGTCGAGCTGTTAGTTGAGTCGCCTTTACTTGGGATCGTAGGCCTATGATTACCAGGGAATATTTTCTGGGACCAGATCGGGATCTGAAGACAAGGTTCGGAGTCTTCCATGGCTGATCGTCGTCCTTGAACTGTACAAAAGGGAACTACATCGAATGGGACTTTAGGTTGAAGAGTGACCTCGCCAGCCTGCGTGTCAACTCTTTCTATAGGTTTGACATCCAAAGAAGCGTGACGACTAGACTGGTAATCGAAGCCTACGCGGCTATATTCCTTTTTGTATACCGCTTCCTGACTATATTGGAGTTCATCCTTACCGTCAATATAGGTCTCCGACCTAACAGTCTTCTCATACTCTAAACATGTATCGGTTCTGTCGTCAATCTCAGTATCGTCAAGGTCTCTTGATGCTTCAGGGGGAGATGACGAACATGAATATTTGATTTTGATCTTTGACATGGCTTCTTGGAGAGGCAAAGAAAAACGGAAAAAGAAAGAAAGCTTGCCTAACCTATGATGAACAAAACTACTGTGCGGAAATAGATGAACAAAACTCCTAATCGGCTAGAGAGAGAAATTTCGCAGAGAGGACTTTGGAAAAACAATAGTAAAGAATGTGAAAATGGCTAATATTTATAGTGAGGGGATGCAAAATTTAAAAAATACTTCTCGAACTGAAAAGTACCATCATTAAGTATGTCCGGACGCCGCCAAAACGAAAATCAAGGATCTACAAAGTAATCCTTGTACGCCACGTGTCACTAACTATTGACTCAGTCAGCTTGCTGACGTAAGGAACTGAAATAATGGCCACCCATGGGAGCTCATCTTTATAGGCATCGTTCGCGTTTATTTGGTTGATCGATCCCAATTTACAATAAACAATGGGGACAATTATTGATACTGATTCATCACGCAAGTGACTCAAATGCACAGGTATCGGATCAGGATCAGGACCTATTGATCGATCTGGAGCTGGGTTTTAGCTGGTCATCTACGACGATATACAGAAGGAAACGAGATCATCCTTTATAGGCCAATCTGGTATCGCCGATATAGGGAGCACAATCCGGAATGGATTGTACTAGCTGGTAATGCCAAGCGAGTGGAGAACATGATGAAAGCATTGACAGTTAGTCCGATCTGTCAAACAACACTAAATTGGCATTGTACTTAGTATAGTTGAACTGAGTTCGTGTCTGAATAGATTGTATAAAATTCCTCAAACACCCTGGGTCTTGCCTATAAATATAGGCTTCGGGATGCCATTTAAAGAGAGGCTTTCTGCCTATATTATAGAAATTATAGAGAGAATATTTGAAACACTTATATTTGTACCCAATCTCAAACCCTAATCAAACTATTTTGGTTCACGAGTCCATATCGGGTTTTATTGCTACCAGAAGCCCTGGTCCCACCTCATCATCTCGATACACTTTCATTGCTGATTTGGGCTCACATCTGAACCAACTGTCAACACAAGGATCTTCGGATTGCCTAAAATTAACTATACCCAACTAGATGCTTGCAAATTCAACATTCCATTGCTATATACTTGTATGTTTTAAACCATAATATCTCATCTTCCAATGTAGTGATATCAAGTAGACTGGAGACTGGTCTCTAGTCTAGATAAGTAGAATCACTTATAGTTAAACCACATGTGCATTCCACTAGTATAAAAATATCTTAAAACATATCATTGGATAGTTTCATAATAAATCTGCAGCATTTGTACCTCTGTAGAAAATATAAAAATACAAGTATACATTAATTGAATCAATAAGATCAATAGAACTAGTAATCATGAGGTTTAAGATCGTTCAGAAGACAATCTATATTCTTATATCTAATCTCTCGTATATATGCAATAATAGGAAAAATATATTGCAATCATTTAATATATTCGAAAACTTAAGTTCAATAACAAATGTACAATATTAATAAATTTAAATTTGTAATCTGTATAATTAAAGTTAGCCATAAAATATCATATATTTCAACTCAAATAACATATCATGAAAGATAGTTAAACAACATATTAAAAGTATTAAAAATATTAAAAGCCATTACTAAATCAAGGCACGATATTTTACACCAAATCTGAATTTTCAGATATCAAACGGTTCAATTAAAGCGAAGTTAGATATGGAGGTGTCTGCGGAAAGACGAGACGTTTCTCTCACAATAACAGAATAAATCTTTAAATCTAATTAATCTAGAAATTGAGGAAAAATGAAATAGGATAGACATCACATTTTAATTAATTTGAAAATAGAAGAAATCATATCAAGAAGAATGGTAATGGGGCAAGTTTTGGTTAGATATGCCTCCTTAGTACCCCACCCCATTACCATCCCCACCCTATGCCCATGCCGTACCCCGTTTCAGAGTGGTTCGGGTCTTGTAGCTAAAAAATGCCTATTGCCTACCCCATCTTAAAAATCCTGATAAAACTAAATAGTAATAATAATAGTAATAATAATAATAAAATGTAAAATGCATTAAAAAATTTTAAATAATATTAAACTCACCAACACACACGACAGAGATGGTAAATGAACGATTAGGGTTTGTTTTGGAGCTAACATTTCAGATTTGATATTTTAATTTATTAGTAAAAAAGCTTAACAATATATATATATATACACACACATAGAGAGAGAGAGAGAGAGAGAGAGAGAGAGAGAGAGGCAATGTGGTTAAGGTTTAAGTGCTAAACTCAATTATCACAAGTTCAAATTTTTTATGAGTTCCTTCACAAAAGTTTTTGTCTGAAAAGAAAACAAAAAATTACCGCAAGATTTACCAAGGAAAAAAAGGCAGGAAAATGAGGTATAAAAGATACCGAAACTTAGTTCTCTGAATTAATTTATAGATAGATATGACCTCTTTAATTTGCGTACCTGCCTTGAATTTGCTTTAGCGTATCCAGAAAATTTGCTTTACTGGAGAAAAGCTTTCAAAATAATCCAACCGTACAATTTGATTAAATCCTTTAGCAACTAATCTCTTCAATGTACAATCAGGTTAGTTTAACTTTGAAAGACCTGTTGCAACCAGTTAGTGTCTTTCCAAGGACAAGATGTGTGGGTGATCATGTGCTCACATAATTAGTTGTTGATATTATTCCACGTTACTATTTGGTACCGTTACAGCACCAAGCATCTGGTGTTAGATCGTTTCTATTAGATGTACCACCGCCCATGTGTTGATAGAATTGGGATTTTATTGGTGGCTATGAAACCAAGAACAATTGGAACGAGATTTTGATATTCAATTAAGTGTTAGACTTCTCCAAATGGTGGCTTCTCCAAGTTCGTTATTGAAATGGGTTAGGTGATATTTTTCCTCTTCTCTTGGTTTACTATTGGGTTCCATTTATATTGTTAGATGATGTATTAGTCTGTCAATAATATTATTCTTGATAGTATTACGTGATTGTGATAGAGTATAGTTGAATCTTGAGAAGAAAAATGATATTTTTGTTATTATTTGATGATAGTGGAAGTTGTTGGTTTGTTCTGTCGATTTTCCCTTCTCATTAGAAGGTTTTACGACATAAAATAAATTTTATGTTATTTACTTTTCTGCACTTATATATTTGTTTGGCATATTGATGGCCTATGTTAATTATAAGGTTATATATTTACTTGGTATATCGATTGCCTATTTTAATCCCACAGCTACGGTGGAAGGAAATTTGATTAATTCCCAACATGGAGGCATTATCTAATTTTTAGTGGATATATCATTATCTCAACGTGCAATATTGATAGTGACCAAGATTTGAGCTTATATTTTCTCACTTGTGCATATTGTATAATTGTACCATCACTTAAAAGCACTGCTTCATGTACTGGCCACATCATGACGCACAAGCGGAAGGCAAAAATTGGAGCCAAAATTTTACCGAAAAAGAAATTAGTGTCTTATATCTTTCAATTCAAGATCACATCTTAATGCATAAACTTTATTCGATCAGCGGTGGGTTTTATATCTTCTTCCTATAACTGAGAGAGAAGATCATTTCGACCCCCAGACAATTCATAAAGTGGACATGAGATGAGAAATCCAGCTGACTACAACAACCGACTTGATCGATCGAGATAATTCATTCACAAAATTCCATGACCCATGTGTTGTAAGACAACAAACCTTGTGAAATTTTGTGAAGCCCGCCCTCTTGGCTAATGCCTCATATTCCCCTTGAGTCCTCTCTTTCCCATCTGACAAGTTGGTTAACATTAGGACATCCCAATGGAAAACGGTCTTAGTTGCATTTCCTGTGTCCGGGGACTCTGGAAGAATGCATTCAATGACTATCACTTTCCCGTTCTCTGGTGGTGCTTCATGGCAATTCTTCATCAGTTTCATGCACCTTTCGTCATTCCAGTTGTGGCAAATCCACTGCACAAAATGCAAAAGGCCTCAAAAGTTTTATATATCCATCTACACACACACACACATATATATATGGAAGAGCATATAGTAGGAAACCTCTCATTGTATTTGAAGTTTTCACTTTTCCAAATATTAAAGGATTATTTACTTCATATTTTCAAAAAAATAAAAATAAAAATATAAGAAAATTTTAAACTGTAAAGAAAATGCAAAATGGTTGGTTTTGAGTGTGCTCAGAAAACGGATCGATTTTCCATAAATTACATCCTAGACCCTGACCCTTCCGGCAATCTTGAAATTGACACTCATAACAAAACATCTATATCTATATTTTAATTTATCTACTTAAGTCTCGGTATCTTTTGTATTGCGATTTTTCCGTCTTTTTTATTAGATCGGAAGAGCGTCGTGTAGGTTCTTTTTCTTTTTAATAAAATTTTTTATAAAAGAATTTAGAGAAGACTTGAACATGTGACTATTGGGTTTAACAACTAAACTTTAACCATTTTGCCAATTTGTTTTATTTGTTAATTTTTTTACTACTACTTCCGTCCCACAAAGATAGTCCAGTATTATTTTTTGGGCTATCCCAAAAAGACAGTCTAGTTACCATATTGAACATGTATTTAATGTTTCATTTTCATATATGCCCCTAATTAACTATTGTTATTTAACTACCTGTACATTGAAAGTTTTTTAAATAATTAATGAGACATAGTGGTATATATGGAAAACTAAAGTAAAATTTAATATTTCAACTATATTAACTATTGTCTCTTAATCGAGGTAAAATTACCTATTGGACTATCTTTCTGGGACAGAGGTAGTAATAAATTAAAATAAAAAATCTAAAATGTTAATTCTAAAACAAACACTAATCTATCATAATTTGTTAATTCACCATCTCTACCGCGTGTATTGGTGAGTTTAATGTTATTTGAATTTTTTAATACATTTTACATTTTTTTTGAATTTGTTAGTTTTATTAGGATTTTTTAAAATGAGGTGGATAACAAGTATTTTTTCCATTATTGTATATATGTACAACGGATTATATATATGTAAAAATATACGTTGTCTTTTAAACGATCTTGAACTTTACGATTACTAAGTCTATTGAACTTATTGATTCAATTAATTTATATTTGTGTTTTTATATTTTCTATAGAGATATAAATATTACAGATTTATGTTTAATTATCTAATAATATATTTTAATAAGTTTTTCTAACCGTGTAACGCACACGTGGTTTAACTAGTAGAGAATATATATGTTGAAAACTTAAAAATTGAAAACTAAAAGAGGGAACATGCAACCAAAAAATGAAAAAAGGAATAAATCCCAACTCCAACCTTCAAAATAATGGCTTCCCCATTGGGCACGCGAACAAACATGTCTCCTGCGACACGATCAACACCTGCATGTAGTCCTAGGTTAGTAATTCTTTAAATCTAAGCTTAATGAAAAAGCAACATAATTAAGTATTTTGCTTTTCTTTTGTAAAACCATATAGTTAGCCCGGCAGATGTCCTCTTTATTTGTTATACTAATTAATTAATAGGATGAAAATGATTCAAATAAAAACCTGGATAAAATGGAGCATTGCCTATAACTTGGGGCAAATCAAAGTTAACGCCTTTAATGGAGGGATGGCTAGAGACTATCATATGAAGTGTTGCACCCATTCCACCGCCCACATCCTCTTCCGATCTCACCTTCAAACCCTTTATAAATCTCTAGAAATTTCTTTAAAATAATTGTAGAATTGGCAGACATTGCTTCGTTAAAAACCTTGTTATATCTTGGATCGATATTAGCATATTCATATGGGGCCATTCCATAAGCTTTTAAGAATGGGGTTCCACCTTCAAGAATTGCATCTTTTAAGTGGAGATCGGAAGAGATATATGAATCCATCTGAATCGTACGTCAACTATATAATTATGCGTAGGAACACCCCCTTTTTTTGTGGAAGAAACAATTTCACTCGAAAATCCAAATACAGGATGCAATTTATATATTTCACGATAAATTAAAAAGTTTTTTACACCTATCGTCCCTAACCTTTCACATTTTTAGATATTACATCCCTAATCTTTGTTTTTCCTTATGTTCATCCCTAACATTTAAAGAAATCCTTTATTTCGTCCGTGGTGACAGAAACTGTCAAATTTCACCGCTAACGTCAACGACAATTTCAGTAATATATAAAAAAATTAATATTTTAATGTAAAAAAATAAAGAAAGGAAAAAAAAGAAAAAGTAAAAGGTGGGGGGTTCCCCCTTCTGCCATTTCCGACAGCCCGGAAAGGGTAGCAATGTAGGGCTGCAGGAAATGGCAGCCCTTTGGCTGCTGGAAATGACAGCAAGAACGGGGAAAGCCTTCCTCCTGTTCTTGCTGCCGTTTCCGTTAGCGAGCACTGCCGAAAACTACAGCAAGGGGGATCTCTCCCCAGCTGCACTTTCCATGGCAAAAAAAGGGGGAGACTTGTCGAAATTGCAACAACAACAGGGGGAGGCTCCCTCCTTTTCGCTGCCATTTCCGGCAGCTGTCGGAAATGGCAGTAAAGAAAGGAGTCTTCCCACTGTGCTTGCTATCGGAATGGCAGCAAGTACAGCTACCATTTCCGGCAGCCTTTTGGCTGCTACAAATGGCAGAAGGGGGAGAAGCCCCCCTCCCCCACCTTTTTCTTTTTTATTTTTATTTTTTTACATTAAAATATTAATTTTTTTATATATTACTGAAATTGTCGTTGACGTTAGCGGTGAAATTTGACAGTTTCTGTCACCACGGACGAAATAAAGGATTTCTTTAAATGTTAGGGATGAACATAAGGAAAAACAAAGATTAGGGATGTAATATCTAAAAATGTGAAAGGTTAGGGACGATAGGTGTAAAAAACTTTTTAATTTATCGTGAAATATATAAATTGCATCCTGTATTTGGATTTTCGAGTGAAATTGTTTCTTCCACAAAAAAAGGGGGTGTTCCTACGCATAATTATATAGTTGACGTACGATTCAGATGGATTCATATATCCTGCAGGTACCACTTAAAAGATGCAATTCTTGAAGGTGGAACCCCATTCTTAAAAGCTTATGGAATGGCCCCATATGAATATGCTAATATCGATCCAAGATATAACA